>APFE030257182.1:0-13305 GCA_000404065.3 Pinus taeda
TGTTTAAAACGCTGCATTTTCCTAGATAATTGTGCAGAGGCACGGGGCTTGAGAAGAGAGGATAGCGTTGTATTTTGAAGAACTTTTGGCCCTAATCTAGAGCTGACATGGGTGTCACTAGGAGCCCTAATCAAAGGTATTTGTTGTTACCTAAGATGTACACCTAAATGTGGGAAAAGCTTTTAACCTCAAAAGGTAAAGTCTTTGAGGTGCAACACTCAGAGAAGGGGTTGTCACCTACTCCCAACTCTCTCTGTTTAAGCTCTCTCCTAGCTAAGCTAAGGGGAGTAGTCCCTAAATATGATTATTAAAGGAAGACTTTGTTGAAAAAAAAAAGGTTCTAGGAGATAAAGGGCAAGGAAAATACCATTCAATATAACTTGAATGAAAGATTGATTAGCAAGTATGAATATTAATGAGCAAATATCAATAGGATAGATTCGATTAAATCAATATGGCATCCAATAACATAAAAGATGAGAGACCAATGCCTTATAAACAATGTTCAAATAAAATTACAATACCTACAAAATAGGAAGATGATATTTCAAGTTACAAGATAGACAATGTTGCAAGACAAGCATTAGTACAAGACGATAGCACGATATTGAAATATGAGCAATAAGATAGAACTTGCAAGATGAATAAAACTTGCATTTCAAAAGAGATGCTCAAACAAGATAGAACAATATCAAAAGACAATGAGCAAGCAATTTCAAATGACAAGTACAAGAGCAATACAATGCAATATTGCAAGTAGGATGAAATGCTCACAAATCAACAAAATGCAAAATGAGACAATGTTTGATGAATGTGTGATGCAAGTGATCTTGGTTGATTTTAATTATATGCCTGATCTAAGGTGAGACTTCCCCTCAATTTCTCAAAACTTGGTAAGGACTGAGGTGAATTATAAGAAGGCTAGGACGAGAAGGCACTTATAGTCTATCATTAATAATACCCGCCTAGGCTCCTTGACAGCCCTCGCGCCTTCATTCCTACAAGGGTTTGGCCACAAGAGAATTGTGAGGTCACATGTTTTGACTTTTGCTCCAAACTCAAATTTATCAAATTGAATGTAAGTTAGGGAAGTTTGTCCTAGAATTTCTATCAACCAAGCTTATGCTTGGAGGTAAATTTTAGAGATTCAAGCCTAGATCTAATATGCAGGTTAATACAATGATTCAATGAGATACCATTAGAACGAGATGCTTCAAAGAGTGAAATACTAATCCACTTATAATCAAGATTATAATGAGCACTTTGAGCACAAAATTACAATGAGATTAGCTATGATCAATGAAGCAAGTAAAAATTACTCAATGAAACAAAGCGGATTAGAGAAATAATTGCTTTGATAAATAATGATTTATTGATTAGATTTAAGAATGTCACTTCACTTATAATGCGCTTTTAAGATTGTTTAAGAGCAACAAAGCAAATTGAATTATATAATAAAGCACAAGTAGTTATTTAAATGATGGCAGATGAGATTGCTAATTAGTGAATTAGAAAGACTACTTTGATCTAAAATACAAGTGAGATTAAGATAATAGTTACCCAAATTCACTTTAAATCAAATAGACAATGAGATCACAAGAGCAATTAGACCAAGTGAAGCAATTCAAGAGATTAGATCCAAAATGCAATGAACATGAAAATGGAACTAATCCAAGAATAACAGCTAGAGAACAAGTTAGGGATTAGATCTAAAGACTAAGATGTCAATGAAATGAAAACTAATCTAAGAAGTTAGTCACCACCATAAGAAGTCATCCCTTTAAATAAGGAGGTGGGATACCATGGGGATTACCCCAAGCTCCCTCAAAAGAGAAGATCATTTTATATTAGATTACAAAAAGAGAAACCCTCTTGAGACAAGAGAGAGGGCTCTATAATCTTAAGGAGGGTTCTTACAAATATGGAACCTTACAACAAAGAAAATCCCTCCTCAAAGTTACAACAAATTAATGAGGAAAATAACAATGGACTTACTTCAAAATTTGATCAAAAATCCTCACATTAATTCGCTCAAAACCTAGTCGCTTGGAAGATGAGAAACCTTTGTGCAAGGAGAGATGGTTGGCCCTCCAGTGCTCACAGCTAGATGAGAAAAAGACTTCAAAATTTCAGAGAATTTTGTTACAAGCCTTAATGATCAAATCGAAAAGAATCTCCTTGAAACTGAGCTTGAAATCCTCAAGAAAAAAAATTATTCAACTGCAAAACAACTCAAGGGTTAATTAATTCCACACTTAAGAAAAGATCATGCCTCTTTATGCTTGCGGCTTAGAGAAATTATGCCCAAACTGAATGCGACCTCCTTCCAAAATTCAAGATCTGAAAAATAGAATTTTAAAACCTCAAAGTGAAGCTCTTCCAAATTGATTTTGGAAAAAATCTCTTAGAAAAATTTTACAAAATTTATTTTTTGAAATCCTCCAAGGATTTTCGATTTAGATGCGAGAAAGCTTCTTTTGCTTGCAACCTGAGGAAAATAGCTCTAGAAATGGCATACGACTTCCCAAAAAATGACGTGCTAGAAACCCTAGTCGTCTAGGAGAAAAGAGATGGTTTAGCTTCAAAAAAAATTGTTTGATCCTCAAGCCTTTCACCTGCAAAACAATATTTTCAAGAAATCCCAATCCAAACCCTTACTCTTGTATTCAAATCTGCAAGAAAACAACAAGGAAAAACCCCAAAAATATATACAAGATGAACAAAACTATATATACAAGGGTCAAATCTATATACAAACTTTATTTACAAATTCACAATGGCTAAATCAAAGGAATATGAGTACAGCTTCGTTCCTTGATTAGCAAACAATATGCTCTTTAAAATATCAGATCTATTTTGTAAAGCACAATAGTTCAGAGAAATCGGAATATAAATAACTTTTTCTTTCGAGCAAATGGCAAGAAAACTCCCACAAATTTTCGTATGATAAGCCTTTGAAAAGTCCCACTATGGGTTGTTCAACTTCTATGTCTTGAGTAGTTGGTTGGTTCAATCGAGAATGCCCCAAGTTCTCAAGATCTGATAAAATAAAATTGATTTCTACACACTTCCAAAAATATTTGTTAGATCCACAGGGATTGGATAGCACAATGAGAAGAAAGTCTAAAGGTTCAACCAAAAACCTGCTAGATCTGCTCAATCTAAAGTGTTTCTCCAATCCAAATAATGATGCAAGATAACTAAACACCAGTAAATGGAAATAACAAATTATAACATCAATAGAATATGAAGCACAATAATCAAAATGATATTACCATAAAAGACTGAAGAATAACACCATAGCTTTGCCCCCAGAGACTTTCTGTTATTATTCAAAAAAAATATTTCAAATCTAGCAAAGCTTCACTAAGCCAAGAGCTCAAAAATTTTCCACGATACAATGAGGAGCTTTGAGCTCAATTTATAGAAAAAATGAGAGATTTAGTTCCCTCTCCAAGTGAACTTGATCCCACAATAAAACGTCTAGTTCAAGGCTTGATCCATGTCCAATTAATCATGTCTCTTGATGAATTGTGTTGATCTTGAGGAAGAAGCTCGATTTGCCTTAAAATTTGAGCTGGATTGACCAAAGATTTGATCCCAAACCAAAAAATGTTTTTTCCCAATTTCTTCCCCAAAAACTTCTCATTCAACTTAACCAACTTGGACCATCTAATTAAAAAATCGATTTTTGCTGGGTCATGAGCCTTTTCCCCATCGAATTTTTCCTTGGACCAATTCTTTTTGGAAAATGGAATTCCCACAAGATTTTAATATTTGGGAATTTTTGTCTTAGTTTTTATAATTTTCACTTTGAGAGAATTTTTATTTTTCTCTCATTTTTATTTTTTGGCTAATTTACGGTTGATTATGTTGCCCTTTTTTGCCAGAAAATAGAAAGTACGACTCTAGAGAGGTATAAACATTTTTCCACCCTCAAAGTGTATCTAGATAGAGAGTTGAGGTGTTGAGGTGTAATTTTGAGTACTCATACCCCTACAACTTCTATAGACAACACTTTTTCCATTTTACATCAAATATTACATAAAAATCCCACTCAATGGGGAATTTTGACAATTAAAAATTGACACAACCAAATTTTGTGAAACTTTAGATATGATCTAGTATGGCATTTGACATCAACTCTATAAACTAGGGCTCACCTAAGGCTTCACTGTTAAGCCTGACTTTAGCTTTGGGGTATGTGTGGGAGAAAAACTTAACCAATTATTTAGTGTTGAAAAACACAAATAATTAGCTAAAACTTAACTAGTTATTTAGTGTTGAGAAACGCAAATAAGTAGCTAAGGAAAGAAAACTCCCTCGACTGAAAAATCTCTAGCAAAAATCTTAAGCTACCTAGATGTGTTACATGGCTTTATATTCATCATACTATAATTATTTTTACATCATCTCGTAGGGTTGTAGAATTTGGATTACAACTGAAGACCAAAAGTTGAATGATGATGATGAATTCTGAAAATTCTGACTTTCTAACCATGATGGAATGTTCAAAAATATACTCTGCTCATGGCATAATTGAATAATCCTCAAATGTACATTTGAGTGGTCAACAGTCTGAATACTTCAAAATTGTGCTTAGAACAATGATGATTTAGGGCAGCAAGTTGGATGTTCCAAAGGTATGAATTTGCTTTTTTTGTGTTGATGGATGCTAGGTGTTGTATATATTGATGGATGCCCATAACCTAGATTGGTATGACAGCGAGTGCACAGTTTGGAGGATTGATTAGAAGCGCCCTTAACACAATCCCTTATGAAGGACAATGATGTATGGTAGTGTTCTTATGACAAAAATATATGACAATGTCCTTATATGGAAGTGTCCTTATAACAGTGATATATGCTAGTGTGTTTATGATAGTGAAGTATAGCAGTGACACTTATGCTTATAACAGTGATGTATGGCAGTGATATTTGTGCTATTAACAGTGATATGACTGTGACACGTGCTTCTACTTGAGTCAGAGATCTATGTTCTTGTGACAGTGATAAGGAGGCAACCTTTATGATTTCATTTATTGATCAAAGGTTTTGTGAAGGGCTTGTTAATACCTCCATCATAGGCTTGTTTGTTGCCATCTTATGAAGATCCTATATGATCCAGGGTTGGCCCTAGGAGGCCTAATGTGATTGATGATGAAAGGTTTGTGTCTCATTCTTATTGTACTTTGTATCTCAGCTAAACATTAGATGAATCTCTAAGAAGAACAAGATTTAATTCTAGGTTTCCCCCTTATGGAGTTTCCTTGGTCTCTGACCAAAAATCCTAGTGTCTCTATTGTGTATGTTTTTCTTCTATTGTTCCTTATTGTTTCACTGTTTTGCTAATATTAATGTTTTATCTATATAATTGCTTATGGATCATATATGGGGTGAATGTAACATGGAAAAATATTGAAAAGTTTTAATGTGCAATTATCTACAACAGAGAACTAATTAGCCCCAAAAATAACACTGTTAGGGGTGTGCAACTAGCCATTGTAAGTTATGCCAAGGGTATTGGTGTTACTGAGAAATCTAAATGGGAAAAACATATGCGCAAGTTCCCTTGTAAAGTTTGCAAAGGAGATCTCCTTACTCATCTATGTCCTCTTATTCCAAAGATAAAATGAGTGTGGTCCATGTTTGAAGGCTTTTCTACTCCTGAACCATCTTTAGTTTCTCAACAACCTAGTTAGCCATTGGTTGTTGAAGTGGTCGAGTCGACGCAATCATTGGCTAATCCCACTCCTCTTTCGGGGAATCAACCATGTTTTCTTCACTACCAGATCAAAACCTTTTGAACAAGGGGGCACCCAACTCACTTTAACCATGTTCCCTCTAAGCTCTAGGAGTGTTTCTTCTGAATGGAATGGTCTTGTTGAGACTTGCCTTCTTCTCCTACACCCTTCCAAGTAAGGGTTGGAGTTTACTCCAAAATTGTTCACCAATGTATTGTAAAATGAGGAGCCTCGAAAAGCATTTATTCCTCCTTGACTGGTAATCTTTTTAGGTTCTCCTAAGCTTATGTCAACTAACAATCAATTTTGGCTTTTGATAGAATACCTAGTGAGTCTTTAGGGATTCTTCCTCATTTTCCTATCATGTTAGATGGGAATATTGTCCTAGTCGATGTGATAGTGGTGAATGGCCCACTAGACTTCCACATGCTTATTGGGTATGATTTTGTTGAGGAAAGGGTAACTCAAGTAATGCAAGCACTCCCTCCACAAAGGTGCCCATGGATGATGGTCCTATATAACCCATGTACAAGACTATAACACCTCATGAAGTACACCCTAGACCATATCTCTTATCACTCACACCTCTCGATTGGAGGGTCAACCTAGGAACTATTCCTCCTGCTAGGGATAAGAACACTTAATAGGGGCATTTCATGATCCTCCCATACCTAAATATGGCAACTTGTATAAGGTCTTAAGCTAGTCAAAAGTTTGAAGAAGATACTTTGTGTGATATACTTACATGGTTTTAGCATTAAATATGGTATAGTTTTTAGCTTACCCTAATAGCCAACTAGGGGGGTAAGGTTTGACTTCCTCAATTCTCAACTAGAGTTACAGCTTTAAACCTTCTAGAGTCTTCTTGAAATTCCACGCATGGCTATCCTGATTTTCATGAATAATGGGGGGTGACATGGCTTCCTCTCATACAATGGTGCTCAACATCGTAAGTCAACTTGCAGGAAGCATAACTTTTGCATACGAACTCTAACTAATGTGATTCTTGCACCATTGGAAAGGTCTTAAAGTGTAGATTAATATCCCAAGGTCTGACATTAAATTGAGAGAGTTTTTATCCAAAAAAATGTCGTTTGATGCCTCAAATGGTTTAGAAGGTTTCATAACCCAATTCTCCAAATTAAGACCCACAATTAAAATGACCATACAAGTTGATTCCTCCAATTTTTTTCACTCTGAATTTGAAAGCATCGAAACATATAAAAAAAAATTAAAATGATCCAATCTGGATCAATTCTGCACAACTCAAAAACACAAAGTACGCCTTTGTTTGGTGGGAAAGTTGTGTGCAATTCCATAAAGTGGTCGAGGTGAAGGACCAATTCAAGAAAATGATAAAGGACCAATTCTATCCTATTGGGTATGAAGAAGAGAAACAACAAAGATGAGAGTACTTCATGTAGAGACAAGAGAAAAGCATTCAAGATTAGACCTTGGGATTTCACACACCACTAGTTTGTTGAACATTCCATGGGGTCTTGATGAAATACCTTTTGAGAACTGCACAAACACATTCAGAGAGAATTGGGTTTGTTTGCAATCAAGAATATTGATGATGCCAAAAGAAAAGCCATATATATTGAAGCCGGGAGCAACAATCCTTGGAAAGAGGACAAGCAAACTGCATTACAAAAGGATCAACACTTAAAGAAGCAATCTGAAAAAACAAAAAGAAGAAGATTGTCACCATTGTTCAGCATCTATCAAATAAAGAACATTGCAGCAAAGATCAACAAAGATGGGCACATGTATTACAAGTGCTGGAAACTTCATATAGGGTTGAATCAAATAAATAAGAAAAAGGAAACACAAAATTATTTGTCAAGCCCAGTGAAAGGGAAAGTAATTGCAGGAGAAGATGAAGCAAATGAAAATATTAGTCTCATGAGTCGCTCCAAACCTCCAACAAAGTCATTTGGATCAAGAATTCCATAGTGAAAGCCATTGTTGATCTGGGCAGATGAAAGAACCACATTTCAGAGGTATTGGTCAATAATTCATGACTGCAAACAAACCCTTGGAGCCTCCCCCATTTGGATGGCTTCAAACAGATGAACTATAAGTCACTTGCCAATGTAAATTCACATTTGCTAATGTATCTCCATAAATTGTTGACCTGGAATGTGATGTGAATCCTTGTCATGTTTGTGAAGTAGTGTTTGGAAGTCCACATATATGGATCAAGAATGCCATATTCTTAACAAGAGATAACAAATATCAATGGCGTAATGAAGGGAAACATTATTTGATCGATGGCTGCAGAGGAAAGGAAAGATCTCTTTCATATGAACCAATTAAACAAAAAAGCTGATAAATGCTAGCAGAAAATTCATGTTACTTGTATTGAGGCCAAATGGTCAACACCAAGCAGAATTGGACCCGAAGGGAAAAGAAGAAAATTAGATAAATTGTTGCAAAAGTATGAAGTTACATTTCTAAAAATAAAAGGGTTGCAAATTGCCTCCATAGAGGTCAATTGAACATAAGATTCAATTGTTGCTGGATTCTCCATTTCCCAGTATTGGGTTGCACAACTCCATTGAGGAGAACAAGGAAATCAAACAGCAGATTCAGGATCTCTTAGACCATGAAGCCATAAGGACAAGTTCACCATCTAGCTCACCAATTATTCTTGTGCCACAGGAGCATGGAACTCAGGATGTGTGTGGATTTTCAAGCATTCAACACGATTACAACTAACAACAGATACCCATTGCCCAAAGAAGATGATCTATTGGATCAGGTCTTACATGCAAAATTCTTCACCAAGATGGATCTAAAATCAAGGTACAATCAAGTCCAGATGCATGAAGAAGATATTTGAAATCCCACCTTCAAATCCAAGCAAGGTTTGTTCGAATGGTTCATTATATATTTTGGATTATGCAATGTCGCAACAACTTTTATGAGGCTGAATGAGGTACTTAGATCCTTTCTTGATTTGTTTGTTGTAGTTTTATTCAGTGACTTTCTTAGTATTCTTATTTTGGATTATGCAATGTTGCAACAACTTTTATGAGGCTGATGAATGAGGTACTTAGATCCTTTCTTGATTTGTTTATTGTAACTTTATTCAGTGACTTTCTTAGTGTTCTTACAATCAGCTAGACATGGAAAGAACCTATGGCACATATAGATCAAATGCTCGAAATTCTTAAGAATAAGTTGTAGCCGAAGTTGAAGAGAAGTGACTGTGCTAAACAATGTTTTGTTCATTTAGGATTTGCAGTTGGAGGAAATGAACTCAAGACTGATCCAGCTAAGGTACAAGTGATTTGGAACTGGCCAAGACCCTGAAACTTGAGTAAGGTAGAAATTTTCTTGGATCTTTTCAGAATTCAAGAAAGTCTATATCTCGTTTCTCCACTGTTGCAGCACCATTGCATGCTTTGACCACAGTGAGCATTGAATACTCCAAAATAAGATTTGTAAAGCAACTATACTTGGTCTTTCTAATATTTGAAGGCACTTTGAAATTGACGCAGCCACTTCATGGACAACGTTAGGAGTTGCTTTTATAAAAAAGGGCAAACCTATAGTATACTATTCAGAGAAAATTCCTGGAGCTGTACTCAATTATCCTATACATGATAAGGGATTTTTTGCACTAGACCAAACAGTGAAGCATTAGAGGCCCTAGGTGCTGGGAATAGAGATAGTAACCGACACTGATCACAAGCCAATAGGGATAGTAACCCACACTGATCACAAGCCAATATAGTTCATGCAGACTTTGAGAAAGTTGCAGCAAGCAATACATATGAAGTGGATGTCATGTATGCAACAATTCAAATATGTGACCAAATACAAGAAGGGAGTAACTAATCAAATTGCAGACATGCTATCAAGGCCACCTAAGGCAATTGTTACAGTCCTCACAACTGCAATGTAATCGCAACCATTCCCACATGAGGAGTTGAGAGAATCAAATAACCAAGGATTTACCATGTCATTACCAACAAATAAGCAAGGGCGATTGAAGATTGAATTTACTCTCAATTTTCAAAGGATTATTGGGCATTGATTTCTTATGAAAGAAGCCTATACCTTGACTGCAGTAGGATACTTTGGAGTGGGGAAAACAACCTTGAATCTGACAAGGGATGTATTTTGACCTAAAATGCAAAATGACACTGCTAAATTTGTTAGAGATTGTGCATTTTGTAGTACTTCTAAGCCAAAAAAATAGAAAGCTGGACCTATACACACCTTTGTTGGTGCCAAATTGGCCATGGGAAAGTATCTCCATCGCTTTCCTTGGAGAATTGCCAAAACTGAAGCAGGGCTATGACTATTTATTTGTCATAGTGAATCAATTCATAAATTGGAAACTCTTCTACCAACCCTAAAAGAAATTGTTATTGGACTTGAAGCAGCCAGGTTCTTTTTCAGACATGTATTGGTGCATTTTGGATTCCATTATCTCAGATAGAGATCACAAATTCTGTGACATTTTTGGATGACATTGTGGAGTCTGATGGATACCAAACTCAAAGGGAGCACTATCTTTCATCCACAGACAGATGGGAAAATAGAGGTTATAAACCAAACATTGGTTAAGCTATTGAGAGGCTACAATAAACAACATCTGAGGACATGGGATGAAAGTATCCCACACATCCAGCACTGCTATAGTAGAGCAATTCATAGGCCTACACAACAGTCACTATTTCAGATTTGTTTGCAGTTTCCACCACAAACTCCATATGGTTTTTCTTTTGATAAAGGTAAGATTAAAACAATGAAAAATTAAAAAGGTGTCAAGTTTGTTGAAAGAATCCAACATGTGGATAAGCAACTACAAGAACAATTGCAAAAATCCCACAGTAATTAAAATTTAAAATATAAACATGACAAGCATGAGAGAGTCGTCATTTTGAAGAAGGGGACTTTGTATGACTCTACCTGAGCTAAAGGAGGTTCAACAAAGGAGATGAAAAACTGAAACCCATACAATATGGAACCTTCAAAATCTTGCAAAAGACTGGAGAAAAAGTATTTTAGCTAAAGCTTCCAGCCTATATGCATATGTACCAAGTAACAAAAGCAAGAAAATTGAGTCTGTATAAAGTTTAAACTTTCAACGTTGGACAAAGATGCTACTCCATTTACTGATTTCAATGAAAGATTTGCTCATTGGATAGCAAAAATAAAGATGAAGAAAGGCTGTATGTTAAGAGAAAAACCAGACAAACCCATCGAGATGCAATGAGTAGACACAAATTCAACAGTCTAAAAAAGATATCGGATTGTTTCAGATTTGCCAAAAAAGAAAAAGGCTGTACAAGATAAAATAGTAGTGTAGCAGTCAAAGGGGAACTTCCCTCACCTGGTAACAAAACAAATCTAATTTTGGGAACCAAAAACCCCCAAATGGGGGAATGCTTGATCTGTACGGACCATTGTAATTTACTGCGTTTACCTATTTTTTTGAACTTTGGTAAAAGTGCAGATTTTACCAAAGGAAAAGGAAAAGAAAAAACACAATTTACTTGATAAAACTGCTTCAAAGCTTATAGTTAGGGAAAAGGGCAGGGTCTTCGTGCAATGGTAATGAAAATCAGTTGAGAACAATCTGAATAGACACAATAAATAGCCACAAAGCTATTCCGGCTGTGATGTTGAAACAGACCAACGAATGTACTCCGTAACCTGCATTATTACACACAAACAATAGCTGTTGGTAACCCATCATTTCCCTGGAACAACAGGGGAGGAACTCTATAATCTCTGGCAGAGAGTCCAGACCATCTGTATACGGTATAACTTTGTAACAGGAAAGGATGTATCTATGTAATCAGCATTTAATAAAAGTCGATATTATTTGATAATGTGGAGTTTTTATATCCCAAGAGGATTTCCAATTTTCCCCACTTAATTTTGTATCACTGAATCCCTGATGGGGCCTCTGTGACCTTGTTTTTTGTTTCACTGTCTATTCTGCTGAGGACATTAATTGCAGGGGACTAACTGAGGCAAGTAGTATTACAGAATTTTTTCCTTTTTGGCAAGTTTTAGTTGTTGCAAAGGTCCCATGGTGGAATAAACTCAGTTCCCGAGTGATAAAACAGTCGGAGAATCTTATTTCGTCTTCCCTGTATATTCGGATAACACAGTGGAGCCTATTTTGCATTTGGATAAAATATGAGAAGTATAACTCAGCTTAAGTAAGCTTCAGAAGGGGCAGAATTTAAAAACTACTCTAATCCATCAAAACAATCTGCTGCTCAATCTAATATTATCGGGTTAATCCTAATCATCAAGTTTAGCATCTGATGCTTATCACTATGTAGCAAAGTTGCCAGCCTCGGACTCAGCAAAGACTCGGTTGGCCTGGGACTTGGCAAGACTCAACGACTCAGCACAGACCCAGCAAAGAGAAAAAAATTCAAAACATGGTAAATTTTGAGCACAAACCAATCCATATAAGTTATAAAACCACAATCTATGCAGAATTTCAAAAGATTATATCATAAAATACGATGACACAACATTTGACACTCGATATTTGTATGCAAAATAGTGAACTGAAACATGATTCCACGATCGAATTCACAAAAGTACTCCATTCAGCTACATAACTCATAGTTTCATAACATAATTAGATAATCAAAGTAGACAATGTCTCCAAGTCCAATCTCAAGCCTCATTCATGACTACAAAGACGCCTAGAATAAGCCCTCAAGGAGTTAGCCAAAATCTCTAGACTGAAGCAATAATTGTGATGCAAACGTATTTGGCGTTTCCATTAGAGATAATGAAACACTAAAGAGACCCTGAGTCTCTTCATCAAGCCTGTAGGATGACATCCCATCCTACAGGCCTACTAGTATAAACTTTAAAAAAAATGCAAGTTGATAAACTAAACAGTAAAACCTGAATGTGTAATTGCCCACTTACCTGAACTTTGAATGCTGAGAAGGTGAGACGACTTTACTCAGCAGCTAGTGATCATTGATGATGCTAAAACCTCCTTCAATTTCCCTCATAAATGATGATGAACTCAACCCGCTCACAGTGACAGCACACAGCACTCTTCTAAGGAAGAAATGGCTCTTAAAAATATATGGAATGACTTCCTGCCCTCTCAAACATTTCATTTCCCTCCTAAAAATCACAAGTGTGGGGTATTTTTGGTCACTGTCATTGGGTCGGCTAAGCCTGGGTCAGACTCCCGAATCTAGCAAGTCTGGCGAGACTCCGCTAAGCCAAAGGGGAGTCTGCCAGGGAGTCACTGGGGAATACTCGGTCCAGAGCTGACTTGGCACCCATGCATCCCTCAAACCAATGCATCCAATCATTTCCGATATGTTCCTTCCTCTTTTGGTTCTATTCAAGATAAGGGAAAGGGTAGAATGAAAAAGGGTGATGTGACTATCAAAAGTTATTTCACTCCGGCCTCCTCTCCATCAAATGCACATGGTCCTGAAATTGTTAAACCTCAAATGCAGCCCACTTTAGATGACCATTGGAAGAAAGAATTGAGGGAGACTGCTTGTGATTACATAGCTAGATGGTGGTATGATGCTGATATTCCCTT
>APFE030257182.1:15722-27614 GCA_000404065.3 Pinus taeda
GTTTGGAAACATGAATGAAAATCTTCAAAATTATGTTTTTTTATAAAAAAACTAAATATTTAATGTATTTTTTACAACGACCGAGTCATTGAAAATGAGCCGGTCGAGTCATTACCGTTTCGGAGTCAGAGTCGGAGTCATTGCTCGACCGAGTCGGAGTCGGAGTCGGAGTTTTAAAACATTGGGATATATGCATTTTATGGTACTTGTCTACAACTAGATAAGCAAAATTGTTGGGTAATCCAAATAGAAGTCTTCTAAATTTGCATAAATCTACAGGACATAACAAAGAGGACTGAAGCATCTATCCAAAATGAACCAAGTAAAATACAAAACTTCGAGTCGATTCAGCCAATGCAACAATTTCATTATTTTGTAGATTCTTTTACTTTTACATAAAAAAAAAAAAAAAAACTAGATTGTATTGTTAATTTTTTTATATGTGGTGGAGATCGGTGATTGCTACATCCCCAGAATATTTGTACCAGGCAGATCCATCTGAAGTGACCACTTACTGCCAGCTCAACCACGGAGCCTAACCTCGAGAGTGTTGAGAGAATTGAACCCATGACCTCTCAATAGCAAAGCTGCTTTATTGACAGGACTCGACCAATTGAGCTAACCCTAGGGCTTAGTTTGTATTGCTGTTACAGTAAGAAACAAATATATTTATCACTTTCTGTGATTATATTACCAATTTTTTGCAACCAAAATATTGATGATGGTGCACAAAGCATTTTTTGTAAACTATGAAGTTAAGTTTAGTAGTGCAAAAGTTTGTAAAGAGCCTCTCAGAAGCCAGTCCCTGTGAGCTGGAATCAACCAGGGCATTATCAAACTCATTCCTATGGCAAGAGACCTAGTGCTAAACACCACCTGGAGACCCATAACTCTTTTAAACACCATTTAAAAAATCTTGGCCAAGGCATCTGCCTTGTGCATCAAGCATATTCTTCCAAAGAGCATTTGCCTAGAACAAACAAGGTTTATTTGTGGCCAATATATCCTTGACAATTTTAATGCAGTCTTTAAAGGCATAGAATGTGCCCATCATACTAGCCTCAATGTCTTATTTGTCAAAATAGACTTCGAGAAAACTTATGACCGAGTGAAGTGGTCCTTCATTCAGTGACAAGTGACAGCAAGGAGGCAATCAACCAGCAGCTCCACTGAATGAACGTTGAGCTGAGGAAGATAGCTCTTAATTGCCCAAAATCCCCCAAGTTAGGGAGGAGAAAGAGCTATGTTGGTGTAGAATTTGAAGGTGACCAGAAGGAAGGATACAAGACAAGTGAGCAGTCTTCATTCTTGAAAGCAGGGGGGCAATTTTTGCAGCACCCAAACTTGCAATTGCTTGAGAACAAGCAATGTCAGGAAGGGGGGACTTAATGTTCCCCATTAATTGATTTCCCAAGGGAAGACGAAATAGCATATCCAACCCTGTAGGCTATAGCCATTGATAAAGGGGAAAACCCATTATCCAATGTTTTGGGGCAGCATTGGGTAAATTTGGGGTAGCTGGGGCAAAAAGCCAGAATTGGGGGCTAAACTTGTAACCCCTCACATCAAAATAAGGAAGAAGAACTCCATAAGGAATCTGTATATAAGAGAGTGATGGAAAACATTTTCTCATCTTTGAATTGGATTGGAATATCTACGTTTTCTTTGAGTTGCAGCTTTGAGGGTTTTAAGACCCCTTTCCTCTCTTGATTAGTTTCTATGGAGGTGATCCCACCTTTGCTGATCTGAACTTACATAGGAACGCAACAAAATACAGAAATACACATACACAGAGATGCAACAGAAATAAAACTTCATTTCATTAATATCAAAGAACTGAAATATGCTTACATACAGAAATAGAAATAAACTAGCTCAGACGATGGTAGCTTATCTCTAAGAAAAGATGTGGCAGTTACATGCCTCTGAATTGTGTTATAATGAGGCTCAAAGGCCTATTTATTATTGAGAAACAATAGAAAACCCTAAACATCCAAAAACCTAACCCTAGGAGACGAAACGCCAAAACTATGGGCCTCGTTTGGGTAAATTGGTACATCAACTTCCCAGGGTCATAACTTTGGCATACAATCTCCGTTTGACGCGCACAATACCTCGTTAAAAAAATCTATCCGAGGAATACAACTTTTTATTGCAAACATTAGTTAAAAACTATTGTTTGCCTGTTTTCCCAAAAAACATCGTTTAGGGCCTCAAAACGGCTCTGGAAGTTCTGGACTCGAAAAATTTCCAAAAATAATAAATTGTGCTACAATTAAGGAAACTGAAAAATTGAAAGAAACAGTGGTGGGGTCCAAGTGGAATAGGCAGGTGGCCACCAATATTCTCCTGGATCAATCCTCCCCCCTTAGGAATCAATGGTCCCCATTGCGTTGAGTGCCTAGTGAGCCACTTGCGTTAGTGAAGGAGTTGGCTAGCTTTGACAACCCGATACAGTTGGATCTTCTATTGGTGAGTATTCTTAATTTGTGTGTCCATGATCCGATCATTTGTGGCTTGTTCCATGCAGTCTGGGTTTAACTTTATTGGTGTGAGTGGTTCTGCAATGTCTAATGTGTCCAGTAATGGTGGAAAGTATGGTTGAAGGCAATCCACATTGAACACTGGGTGCAGGATAAGGAATGGTGGAATGTTGAGCTCAAAAGAATTGTCCCCTACAGCCTTAGTGATGGTGTAAGGCCCATATCAGAGCGGGCGAAGCTTGCGATGGGGCCCACTGAGGCTCTCCTACAAATGTAACCAAACTTTGTTGCCTGCATGGAACTTGTGTGGCACTCGATGTTGATCACGACGCTGCTTGTACTTAGCATTGGCTCTGTCCAATATGTCATGGACCTGCTTGCGCCTGTGCTGAATGCGCTCAATGAAGTTGTTAGCCCTATCAGCTTCATACCGAACATGAGCTGAATCTGCCGGAGTAGCTGCAAATGGTGGTATGGCCACATCAATGGGACATAGTGGCTGGAATCCCACTCCCACCTGAAATGGGCTATAGCCATTTGGGCTATGGAGAGCTCTGTTGTAGCTGTGGTGGATATAGGGGAGGCTTTCATCCCATGTGCGTGGATGCTTCGAGTTGTACATGCGCAGAATGTGTACGATCATCCTGTTGACGACCTTTGTTTGGCCATCAGTTTGGGGGTGGAAATCCATGGACTTAGTGAGCTTGGTATCCAGGATCGATCAAAGATTTGACCAAAATGTACTTAGGAACCTATTGTCCCTATTTGAGATAATGGACTGTGGGATCCCAAAATGTACCCACACTCGTTCAAAGAAGAGCTTAGTAGTGGCTTTTGCTGTGATACTCTTCTTGCAATTCGCCTAAATGGCCATCTTAGAGAATCTGTTGACAACCACGAAAACGCAGTCGTTGCCATGCTTAGTAGAAGGAAGGTCCGACATGTAATCCATGGAGATGGATTCCCTAAGTCGACTAGGAGTAGGCAGAGGAGTATATAGGCCTTGCTTCTTGATGGTCGGTTTGGCAATGGAACAAGCACTGCAGGATCTGATGTTCTTCCCAACATTTTGTCAAAGGTTCGGCCAATAAAAATACTTCTGCAGCACTACCATTGTTTTATCTACCCCGAAATGTCCAGCGACCTGACTGTAGTGCGCCTCCCAAATCATTTTGGCACGCTCGCTTGAAGAAACACAGAGGTGTCCCAGGTGGCATAACAGTGCATCCTGGAGGTGAAAATTTGGAACTTGCTTGCCTTCCAAGAGCGTTTGGTATGTGTTGTCGAATTCTAGATCACTCTTGTAAAGATGCGGCCACCCCGCAATCTTGTGCTCACAAGAGTCGAGCACAGTGGTCAACACCATGACGAGCGGTCGGTTGCGGTAGTATGCAACATTGTTGGTGCTGCCCTTCTTGTACTTAATGTTTAAATGGAACTGTTGTAGGTATGTGGACCATTTCTGATGGCGATCGTTCTGCAACTTCCCTTGTGTCTGTATGAACTGCAGGGGTCTGTGGTCTGTGTGGATGACCGTTTACTTCCCTAGAATGTAATGCTTCTATTGTCGGCAGACCTGCACAATGGAATACATCTCTTTGTCATAGGTTGGATACTTTCAGATTGTGTCTGAAAGTGTCTCACTGTGATATGCCACTAGATGCCCTTGTTGAGTCAGAATTGCACCAATAGCATAGTCAGAGGCATCTGTCTCGATCTCAAATGGTTGTTGCAGATCCGGTAATGTGAGCACTGGTGCAGAGAAGAGGCGATGCTTCAACTCGGTAAATGCCTTCTGTTTGGATTTGGACCGAAAGAACTTTGCTTTCGCTCCTCCCTTGGTGACTTGACTCAAGGGCCTAGTGATATGAGAGAACCCGAAGACAAACCTGTGGTAGAATTTGGCAAGACCAAGAAAGTTGCAGAGCTCTGTTAGAGTGGTTGGGGCTAGCCAATCCTGAATGACTTGTATCTTGGCTGGGTCCGCTCATCAATGATGTACCCCAGATATTGAACCTGGGTCATACCAAAAGTGCATTTCTCCAAATTGGCACACAACTTGTGTTGCCGCGGGGTTTGGAGGACCTCTCAAATATGGTGGAGGTGTTCTTCCCAACTCTGGCTGAAGATCAGAACGACGTTCAAATACACCACCACGAATGAGTTGGTGAAGGGTCGCAAGATGTAATCCATCAGCCTCATGAAGGTTGGGGGGCCATTCGTCAACCCGGAAGGCATGACCAACCATTCCAAAAGGCCCTCCTTTGATTTGAAGGAAGTCTTCCACACATCGAAGGGTTCAATTAGTACTTGGTGATAAGCGGACTTCAAGTCAATCTTGCTAAAATATTTGGTGCCCTTAAGCTAGTCCAAAAGGTCATCAATCTACGGGATTAGATACCTGTTCTGGACGGTAATCTTGTTCAGCGCTTGATAGTCAATACAGAGTCTCCGGGTCCTATCCTTCTTCTGTACCAACACGATCGAACTCCCACAAGGTGATGAACTTGGCCTAATGTGCCCTTTCTACAATAGCTCCTGAATCTGCCTCTTGATTTCATCGTTCTCCACGAGAGAGCCTCAATAAATCGGTCCAGTGGGTAGCAGTGCACCCAAGGTCAGATCGATGGGGTACTTGACCTAACAATGTAGAGGTATGCTTGTGGGTGAGGTGAAGATGTCCCTGTACTCCTGCACAACTTTGTCCATTTGCTGCTATCGTGCGGATGAGCCCTGTCTGGAGGTCACGGACACAATCTTCTTCTTGCCCTGAGGGCGAATGATAAGGAAAACAAATTTCCCGGTCTGGGAAATGATCTTACTGCATTGCTTCGTAGTGATCAAAGAAATGGCAGTAGGTGGTGCTACCTCTGGTATTCTGTACAACTTATCATCCAAAGTAATAATAACAATGTGATGCGTAGACTCATATACAGCATGTCGGTTCCACATGTATGGTTGGACTAATAATACATCACAAACTTCAAGAGGAGCAACATCACACAGTAACTCATCCGTGAATGGCTTGATGTTGTAGGGAAGGCAACACTGTTGGCTGACATGGAGATTTCGCCCTTGGTGAAACCACCCGATGGTGTATGGTAGCGAGTGTGATGTGGTCGATAGGCCCAACTGTTTTACAAGCTCTGCTGAAATGAGGTTCTTTTAGCTCCCATTGTTGACAATGAACTACAGTGGAGAACCCTTCACCCACATCTATGAATGGAAGAGTTGCTCCCCCTCCTCTGGATCTTCAGGCTCATCCTTATGGATCTTGGTGGTGGCAATGGTGGCACTAGGCTCCACATCGATAATCTGCTCCCCTTTTTCATTCCCATTGTCGGTTTCTGACTCAGTGTTAGAACATGCATCTAATTCAGAAACCTTCAGCATAGCCACCAATGACTATTTGGCTCGGCACTCACTTCTGTTGTGAGTGGGGCTCTTATGGAACTCATACCATTTCCTTGTGTCCTTAGTCTTCATGGTGTTGTTCTTTGCTTGCGATTTTGGCGGGTTTTCTTGGGTTGCCCCGCCTTTGCTTGGTCCTTTGTTCTGCAACTTGTAGGCGCCTTTCCCTTGCTTCAAATTCACAAATCCAAATTCTCACTTCTTCTGTTTAAATTTTTGCTCGATCTTGACAGCTTATCGATAGGCAGCGCCAAGAGAGGATATGTCCAAAAACTCCATCTCGTCCTAGATGTACTTGTGTAGACAGTCACAGTACTTGAGTACCAAAATCCACTCAGAATCCTCGATACCCAGCTTCGTGCGAAGGGTATGGAAAAAATTTGTGAACTCTGGCACATCTTGGTCCCTTTCCTGCCGTAGCGTGGTCCACTTTATGTATTTATCTTCATAGCTCCCGACAGGGTAATATCATAGTTCTAAAATTCGGCCGATTCGAAACGGAAACGGCCGAGTTGATCCATTTCAATGCCCAGAATTGTGACTCGGTGGAGGAAATAGTTCGGGAGGCCGAGTCAGCCATGACTCGGCCAACTCGGCCGTTTCCGTATAGACTCGGCCGAGTCATAACCTGCGGCCTGTAACCCCATCAAAACAGTGATTTGTCATTTTTTTAATGAAATTTTGAAGTGTTTGTTGATTGGTTTGGACTCCAAGGTGTTTTCTAAATTAGTTAAATGCTATTTGGGGTCCATTCCCCTCTCTTAGTATTGATATGCTATTCAAATTTCATGGTAACGTTAAATTCTTAAAGTAAAAGTGACATTCTCCTTAATCTTCATTTTCATTCTTTTACTTAAATTTTTAACATTACCATGAAATGACTCAGGATGTTTGAGAGTGGTTCCAGCCTCATTGGATTTCATATGGAGAAAGTAGAATTTTAGATTTCATTCAAACTCCAGCAGACTTATCAGTTTTTCAGGATTTCAGGATTGGAGGATTGCAATGTTTCCATTGAATTTTGTTATGTATTAAGGTATGGAACTCGTATTTAATCAAGAGCACCAATCCCTCTATGTACCTTGATATTAGTGACATTGGTTGTCGAACTCCTCCGGGATTCGCTGCCAAACTAGGAGCTTCTGAAAATGTCGCTACCGCTCCCGTTTTCGCTCTCGCTCCCCACTTTTGCTCCCGCTCCCAAGTAACACTGAGCCAAATGATGTTGGCAACTCTAGCAGTAGCCAGTAGTACTGGTCACAGACTTTTGTTGTAGAGGCCATTTCTAGCTTCCTTGGTTATGTGTTTTTGTTTTGATCTCTATATCATCATCGTGTATGTATTGGACAGTGCATTGGGTGCCATTTTGATATAATGGATATATTCATGAGCTTACTTTGATCATATGTTTTCTTTTATCTATATTCTAATGCTGTGTGTACGGAAACATGAATGAAAATCTTTAAAATTATGTGTTTTTATAAAAAATAAATATTTAATGTATTTTTTACAACAACCTAGTCATTGAAATCGAGCCGGCCGAGTGGATACCGAGTCGGAGTCGGAGTTCGAGTCGACCCTCGGCCGAGTCGGAGTCGGAGTCGGAGTTGACCCTCAGCCGAGTCGGAGTCGGTGTTTTAAAACATTGGTTATTAGTTTTCCTTATCACTCCATGCATTTAGTTTTAAATTCAACCATGATAAAAATTTTAAAATCTGGAAATGACAATTTTTTTTTTCTGAAAACACAAATTAGAGACTTCACAACTGCTGAAATTGCAAAAATAAAGCACAACAAAAATTATGACAGGAACACAGAAAATAACACAGTGATTTTTGGTCAATGTGACGCTGGAAAAACCCCCCTACAACTTTTGGGGAAAACAAGTTTGAGAGTTCTTTTTTATTTTTGAAAATGCTTTTACAGAGAAACTGAAATACATAGTAAAGATTCCAACAACCACAAATTACAACTTATCTCAATTTCCGTACTTGAACTCTGCCTCAAAAATCATGCCAATCAACAAACTGCCAAAACATAATTCTTCCAGGAATAAAACATCATTAATGTTGTACAATCTGCCTCGAAAATCATGCCCAAAACCTGTTGTACAGACTGTATACACCATACGGATTTTAGCAGTATGGTTGCCTCAAAAATCGTGCCCGAAACTTGCCTCGAAATTTGTGCCCTTGCTGTTGTCCCTCTTTCTCAATTTCTGTGCCTTTCTCCTACTGTATGGTTTTGCCTTGGGATGCGTGCCAATAAATGCTGCTGCCCAGATTTGCTGAAATGTCTTCTTGCTGCTCTCCTTCACTTCCTTACGAAGAAATTTTCTGCTTGCTCTCTCTTCTCTTTCTCTCAAATGCTTATGAAAAAATGAATTGATCTTCTCTCTTCTCTTCTCCTTTTACTCTCTAAATGACCTTTTGGGTTACCCTAAGATTTAATGGTTGAGATTCATTTAGATCTAGGGATGAGAATAAATGTGCATTTAATTCTCACTTTCTATTTTTTAACTCACCCACTTAGATAAAGACCCACTTAGCCTTTTATTTCCATAGTCACTTTTTCACTTTCTAGTTCTTCATTGACTTTGATAAAGTCACCTTTAAATTAGAATGTAACTTTACCACTTATAAAGTCACTTTTAAATTAAATTGACTTGACCACTTATAAAGTCAGTTTAGGAGAAAAGTACAAATAAATTTGGACACTTTTCCCTAGGCCAAAGAACAAAGCCTTAGGGAACCACTTGTCCTCTGGTACCCAAATTTTAACACTCCCTCTTACCAAGGAAAGTGTTCCGTACCACTCCCATCTTGTCTCTGAAGTAGACATGCTTGCCCTGTGGTAAGGCTTTGGTGAAAATGCCTGCTACCTGCTCATTTGTGGAAATGTACTCAAGCTTGACAACTCCCTTTTGGACAGTCTCTAATGAAGTGATAATTGATCTCAATATGCTTTGACCTGTCATGAAAAACTGGATTCTTTGTGAGTTTTAGGCAACTCTGATTATCACATTAAACCACTAAAGGTCTCAATGCCTGACCAAATAGACCAAACAACATCTTCCGAAGCCATATGGCCTCACAACTAGCCAAATTAGCAGCCATATACTTTGCGTCAGCTAAGCTCAATGCAATTGACTGTTGCTTCCGGCTGATCCACGACAAAACTGCCGAACCCAACCCAAAACAACTCCTAGAAGTACTCTTCCTATCTAAAGCACAACTTGCCCAATCTGAATCCGTGTACCTAGCCAGTCTCACTCCATCACCCCGTCTATAATCTAGACCAAAACCCACAGTCCCCTGCAAGTAACGAAGAATGTGCTTTGTAACCACCCAGTGCACTCTCTTGGGTTGACAAACTTGACACATGAACTGACTCAGTGTTAACGGCAAAACATATATCTGGTCGAGTGTTGACCAAATACATCAATTTACCAATCAACTGTCTATATAGAGTAGGATCCACCAACACGGAATTAGAAGCGTGAAGCTTATTCCAGTTAGTGATCATAGGTGTAGACATGAGTTTGTAGTCCTCCATGTGAAATCTGCTAAGAATATCCACAATGTACTTCCCTTGTCCCAGGAAGAAATGCCCCTCCTCCTGCCACACCTCCAATCCCAGAAAATAATGCTTCATGCCGATATCCTTCATCTCATACTATGAAGCAAGGTCTCTCTTGCAGCCCTCAATGAGTCTTGTTAGGGCTACATGAAACTCTCCTAGGTTGTAGCTCGGAGATGCCTGGTAACATATAAATTAAACTATTTTTGCAGAAGTTTATTGGAAGGGATGATGGTTTGGTTCAAGCCAGATAACCACTTCTACTCTGTTTTCACTCTAGACATGTATGAACACCCTCAAACTACAAGGCTTTAGACCACCAATGTTCAACAGTTTGGGAATTAGGTGAATATGGAGAATATTGACCACACCAGCAAATACACACAACCATGTGATGGCCGGATGCAACCAGTAAAGGAACTTGTAGATCTAATCTATCAATGCAAAGACAAGATGATAGTTGTTTTGCATTAGACACAGAAGAAATGTGAGTGGCCTACTCACTAATACATTCAATATTTCAATACAGGGATAAGATGACAGTTATCTAGTATTAAACATGGGAACAATCATGAATACAACGCCATAGGCACAAGCTTAGAACAGAGAAGAATGACAGTTATCTTGTATTAAACATGGGAACAATCATGAATACAGCGCCATAGACACAAGCTTAGAACATAGAAGAAATGGACAGTGAGTAGGCCACTCAGGTTTCTTCTGTGTATGATGCAAAATCACTGTCATCTTGTCTTTGCATTAATAGATTAGATCTACAAGTTGCTTTACTGTTTGCAGCCGGCCATCACATGGTTGTGTGTATTTGCTGGTGTGGTCAGTATTTTCCATATTCACCTAATTCCCAAATTGTTGAGCATTGGTGGTCTAAAGCCTTGTAGTCTGAGGGTGTTCATGCATGTTTGGGGTGAAAACAGAGTAGAAGTGGTTATCTGGCTTGAACCAAACCATCATCCCTTTCAATAAACTTCTGCAAAAATAGTTTAATTTATATGTTACCAGGCATCTCCGAGCTACAACCTAGGAGAGTTTCCTGGAGCCCTAACATAATTGGCGCCATTGTCGGGGAAGGAGATTGAAGCTCAGCTTCCCTGGGAGAACGACACAGATCCAACTTTCATGATAGACAAAGTCTGGACACATTTTTGGTTGTAATCATCTATCTAGAAACTCTACTAGAGGCCAAATCTCTTGGCGACTCCACATCACAGTTTTGGCTTAGTTTGTGAGGCACACTCGGAGAAATCCTCAGAAATCACCAGCTGACCTAGCGCCTGACCCTGAGAAGATTATCAAGGAAAGAAAGACATCACAAAAGGGAGCATCAGGATCAGGTAAACCTAAACAATCTTATGCATCTCTGCAAGAAAGGCTTGTAACAAACTACATACATACTGAGAATATAGCCTCTAGTACTAGTAGTGAAGAGAAATTTTCAGAGATTCATAAAGCTCCCTATTCTTTAGGTTCTCCTTTTGCTTTAAGCCCAAAGGAAACCTCACCTCTTGTCCATCATATTCCTTTAGTCCTGTCAGTCACCCCTTAGCCTTCTATCATCCAGACTGCCAATACTCTTCAATTCATCACGATCATGGCAGGTCCACAAGCACCCACCAAAATGGAAAGAATCATAGTTGCTAGGTATGGACCTCTAGTACTGCCCACTCCTTTGAATGCAATGCCTGCTGGAGAATACCAAAAATACATGCCTAAGTTCACTGGGACAGAAGGAGTCACAGCAGAAGAACATCTTGAGTCATTTTATAGCTATGCTGATAACCTAGATATTAGTGAAGATAATGTATGGCTGAGAGTATTCATCCAAAGCCTAGATGGGGAGGTTAGAAAATGGTTTAGAGAACTGACCCCTAGGTCCATAGCAGACATTGAGGCCTTAGATGATGTATTCCTAAAGCATTGGGGGGATAAGAAAGATTTGCTTTACTATCATACTGAGTTTGGGAACTTACAGAGGGAAAATGGTGCACTGCTGTCTGATTTCAATAAGAGATTTAACCGCATGTACAACAAGATACTAGCTGAAGTGAAACCCACCCCTACCACTGTTAAGCTCACCTATGCCAATGCCTTCGATTCTTATTTTTGTTTACTATTGAGGGAGAGAAGATGTACTTCTTTGGCTGATATGCAAGATGCAACCCTGGAAGTAGAATCAAACATCATGGTTGCAGAAAAGCTCAAAGGTAATGCTGTTAGAAGAAGACAAAGGGGTAAGCCCTCATCATCTTCAGATCCCAAAATCGATAAAATGGCCAAGATGATAGAGCCATTAGCCTCTGAAGTTTCCAAATTAAAGGTTGAGCAATGTTGTCGCGCAGATTGACACGACAACGCTCAGACCGGGGGCTGTCACTCTGATCCCCGATCCCTCCGTTTAAGC
>APFE030257190.1:24634-41751 GCA_000404065.3 Pinus taeda
GTCACCCATTTACCTTTAATGAAGTATCTAATGAAGTGATGCACATATTTACCTTTAATGAAGTATCTAATGAAGTGATATGCACATATCACTTATAGCACAATGGCAATTGGCAACAAAGTGAAGCTTACTCATTGTTTTAATAAAGTGATACATCTTAATTACAACATTCGAATAAATTACAACAGCGACATTGCTTTTTAATCTAAATCAATATATTTTATTTTAATAATTAAAATAAAAACAAAACAAAAAAAAACATTATTCTCACACTAACATATTCACCTCTATCAAATTTATATCATAAAATCAGAATGGGTCAGAAAACAATATGGATAATAAATACCTCCTATTCCTATATAGGGATAGGGGTACTATATCCCATTATCACAAAGAAACTTCAATTAATTTTTTTCTTTTCCTACCAACTTCGAATTTTGTATCCCTCCTCCTCTAACAGTCGAGCTGCTACGCATCCTGAAATAGAATCTAATATGTTGGCGGTGGTTTCCAGATGCAATGAAGAAATGGCTCACATTATAGTAGCGGAATGACCCTTTTATAGGTAGCGGAATTTGAACATATATTCTATACTGTTTGCGGGGTTTTTCCAGATGATCACTTGGTTGGTACCAAACCCTAACCTAGTCGACCAACTCGTCGGTCATATATCACTTCAAATTAGTGGGAAAAGGGAGGAGAGGAGGGAGATGAAAATCATATATTATATATGTCATTATGTGATCGGTTAATTCATTCCGATATAATATATGCATTATCTAGTGGTAATTACTGCTTCCTTGATTCTTATTGGGTGGTCGGCTTACGGTCGAACCCTGCCTTTACTCTTTACGCCTTATATGAACGATAAGTACTCCCACCTTTGTCTAGTAGTATAGCTCTAAAAGTACGGGCTAACCAGGCTATCAAGTTCATCAGCTCGAAACCAAGGTCGAGATCCGGAGCCATTTCTTGGCAGAGGTTTTGGACATTCTCCCTCCTATTATTGCATTTTTAGGATGCTTAAGTAGGCTCGATTGATAAGGAGAGGACCGCTCTCCCCCTCCATATTTGTGTCTCCCTCTCTCTCTCTTAGCCTTCTCTCCCTCTCTCACTCCTCTCCTTCTCCCTCTTTTTATTCCTCCTCTCCCCTCTAATTTAGTTTATCTCCTTCAGTGCAAGCAATCAAATAGGATTAGAAATCACCATCTACACTGAAATAAATTCATCTAGTGCAAGAAATCTTCTTCCCTATTTCCCCAATCCATATATATCTATATCTCCCTCTATCTCTCCTGATTTCTCTCTCTATCTCACCTGCCCAAACACACATGCTCTCTTTCTCTCCATATTTATCTATCTCTCCCTCTCTATATTAGTATATTCTTCCCTCTTCACCTTCCATCTATATCTCTATATCCCTCTATCTCTCCTGTCTTTCTATATCACCCCCAAAACATACACACTCTTTATCCAATTTATTTATCTCTCCCTCCCTCTCTCTCTTCCCCTTTTCTCCCTCTCTCCCCCCTTTTATCTCTCTTCCCTCCTAATCTTGTCTTTCCCCCTCTCTCCATCTCCGTTATCACTCCCTCTCACTCTCTCCACCTTTCTCTCTATGTGTCTTTCTTCTTACCTTCCTCTCTCTCTCCCTTCCTCTCCCCTTCTCACTCATGTCCTCGCTCTCTTCCTTCCTCTTTCCTTCTCTTTCACATCCTCTCTCTCCCTTCCTCTCTCCTTCTCTCTCACGTCCTTGCTCTCTTCCTGCCTCTCTCTCCCTTCCTCTCCCATCTCCCTCTATCTTTTCCCCTCAACTCTCTTTCTTTCTCTCTCTTTGCCCTCTAACTCTATCACTATCTCCCTCCCTCTCTCATTCTATCTCCTTCTCTCCCTGCTTTCTCTTCATCTCTCCTTTGTCTCTCTATATAACCCCCAAGCATAAACATTTTCTCTCCATCTCTTCCTTGTCACTCCCTCTCTCTCTCTCTCCACTTTCCTCTCTCTATGTCTTTCTTCTTCCCTCCCTTTCTATCCTTCCAACTCCATCTCTCTATCCCTCCCTCTCTTCTCATTTCTCTCACTCCTGTATCTCTCCATATTTATCACTCTGTCTTTATTATTCCCTCCCATATATATATCTAGAGCTAATATATATAATATATTAATCATTAAATATAAAAAAGTATATTGGAGTTAATTAAAATTACTAAGTTGGAAATAAATTATATTATAATATATTATATTAATTTAAATTAATAATAATGTCAATATGAATATTAATCTTTCAATATTAATATTAGATTTAATGACGTTTTTTACATGGCATGATAACAAAATTTATAATAAAACTACATCAAATGAATATTTTCTAATATTAAAACTTTGACATGGAAATATTTGTGTATAGAGTTTTTAATATATCCATAGGATAAGGTTTTCTTTTTAGAGGTTCATTTTACAAATAATTAATTAAAGAAATATTAAAAGTTTTACACCAAGATTTTGAATTTTTTTGTGTTGAATTGACCTTTTTACTTTGATTTAAGAAATGGTAGTGGCTTTAGTAAAGAGTGGAGATGTTTAAAATCTTACCTAATTTGGATAAAACATACTTACACATATGGGTCATACTAGAGTGTAGAATGCGCCTCTCAGCGCAATTATGATGACCATTGCTCAGAGAAAGAGTGTGGCGAGTCCAGAGAAGATAGCCATAATGTCATAACTCCATCTACGTGAATATCCAAGTAAAAAAAAAAAAATTATTCTATATGCAACTTATCAAATGTCACTTACCATTGTGCGCACAATTAACTTACCTTTACACAATGTATTGTTTGTTAGCATTCATATATGATTACGTTGACTGTTAAATGGTGCTATGTCGAAGTGGCGGATTAACCAAGCCACTTGGCATGACCGATGCCACCTGTCTCATACATTTATTCGGAAGATGTATCTCCCTATCGTCCGGACAGTACTGGTCAGACTCCTCGGGATTTCCTTGGATACATTACCTGTAAAAGTCCGCGGTGATAGCTGTGACAGTAATTGCTACGAAACGATCCGCCGCTACCTCGGGATTCTGCTGCATCGAACGCTCCAGATCCATACCTGAAGATCTACGGTGGCCTTTTACCTAGGCTGTTTTTAAAGGGCTCACTTAGGGTTTGGGTTTCTGTTTGAGCGCAGTCTGCCTTGCGACCATGTTTTCGCTGAGAGCGGTTCTCACTGCTCTTGATCGGCCACATTAGTCTACTGTGAGTTCAGCTAATAGTAATTTGCTGCCTGCGTAAGGTGACTCGCCGGAATCATGAGACCACCAACACTGCTCGGCGATCTAAGGGTATATTAGTTCTGTGTTCTTTTAAATTCTTTACTCTAATAGAGTTTAATTCTTACATGCTGTTTAATCGAGAGAAATAGGTTGATGATGTATTGGATTTTCTTGTTACTGCAGAGCACCGAGCATGGGGTTCAGCGTTGACAGGGTTTGACGGGTTCCATTTCGCCTCCATTGCCGGGTAAGTTTACCCTAACTACGGCTTATCATTACTGGTTCCAAGTTGATTGTCTGAACCCTGAACCCGGTTTTTATTTTACTGCCAGGAATCCCTTTTTGCTCTCTTATGATTGATCAAGCTGTGAGGCCCTTCGACAGCGTTAAGTTACTGGTTTTCTTGCAGTTGTGACATCCTGCATCTCTTTTCTGTCATTTGTATTTTATTCTCGAATCTATTCGAGTGAGTAGCTAGGGTCTGTCTTTGGTCTACACAAACTGTAACGTTATAAATATGATTTGAAACCCTTGGGGGTTCGATGTACCATTTATGTTGGCACCATTCAGTGATACTGTCGGTAGTTATCGAGACTTAACTCTACTGCTTGACATTGTTAACTATTTCCAGGTTTAAGCGGTCTATCATTATATCCTGGTTAATTTATATGGTTATTTGTTATCTTATGAGGGTTTCATGTGTTCCTTTGTTTGCATCCGCGACTCTGTATTAATGCTATGAATTAGTTCTGGATAACATGTTTCAGAAGTGTACGCCGCTTATATTTATAAGGTTACTCGCCTGAATGTCAGGCTGTTTCTTTCTACAGGTCATTCTGTAAATATATCACGCCGTTTTATGCTTATTTCATTTTCATGCTTTCTTTTCCTTAGGAAGAAACGGTCTGCGGCTTACAGGGTATGAATGCATAAGTTTTCCCTCTATTACACCCCAGGTTCCATTGGTAGTTTAATTACAAGGAACGATTTGAGATTTTCTGTTACCCTACGTATATATGTTCACAGGTTGATTCCTTTGTAAGTATATTTACCAGACATTTCCGTCTTGGTTACCATGGGGAATTTCTGTTATTTTATTCCTTCTTTTGATTTTTCTGAAGCGTGCTATTGATTCCAACTACCTGTACATTATAACAGGAGTACTGTGTGCACAGAAACTAGCTAGCCTCTCGGCTTTAAGTCTCGCAACTCTACTTTTAAAGTTTCTACAAGTATATATAGATTAATCGATATCTTGTGAAGGAACCCAATTCCTGTTTCAACATCTTTCTACTGTTCGCATGGTCATAATGTTTCATTTCTCACTTAGTCATGATTTTTGCATTTAACAGATATAACATTGCTTCCTACGGTTATATTTCTTTAAGATGGTATCGATTGCTCTCACATATCTTTGGTTTTGTCCGACGAGGATTCGGACTAAGCTTTGTTCTAATAAGTTGTTGGTCAACAAACTATACATTCGGCTTATTTATCTCACTATATGTATATGTTCTAAATCTGTTTCTTTTTTTTTTTTCTTTACTAATGTCATTTGCATAGATTTTAAACTAATTGCGAGCACAGTTATCATCACCTGTAATATTGTACCCTAAAGGTACATTCATAGTTGTTAATATCCTGCACAGGTAATAATCATACCTTCACAGTCTACTTATGAACTTACAAATTACAGCTAATATTACTCTGTACAAATTTACTATAAAATTTCAGTCACGGTTAATATTATTCCTCACCATTTACTATGAGGCCCTAATTACAATCAATACCACTACTTATGAACTTACAAATTACAGCTAATATTACTCTGTACAAATTTACTATAAAATTTCAGTCACGGTTAATATTATTCCTCACCATTTACTATGAGGCCCTAATTACAATCAATACCAACCCTGCCAGATTCTAAAGGGGAAGGATTTGTAACCATTAAACACTGTAAATAAAATGTACTCACCTGTATTAAGTGTGCTTTAGTCTCTAATACTCTCCATTCTGGAGAAACTCGGTAAAGCCTGTTATCCTCCCAACCTCGAGATCAGTCACCCAGACCTGATTCTCTCCCCCAAGCTTATTTGCAGGCCACTGCCTTTTGCAAAGTGGTGCATGCTAACGGCGATGCACAATGCTGCACAGTAGTGCCTATACCATCTGGTCCTCACCAGACATGTTACCCCTTTTTTCCTTAATCTGCTTTTTCTGTCTTCCTGTCTGTTCTTCAACAGCCCAGGTTCTTTTCCTTTTCTTGTTCCCAATACTATGGAAAAGAAAAAGTAGTTAGGGCTACCCCTTATTAATGGGCAACTGTTTCTTTTAATTAGACAAGCAGAAGTAAATAACTTTTCACAAAAAGGCTATTTACTATATCATTCAATCCATCGTTTAATTCCATATGTTTCCAAAAAAAAAAACGTAAGTAATAATTCCAGTTTTTACTTTTACCTAACATGGTAATTTAGAAAATTATTCCTATAACTGTTTGATCATTACACATAAAGATGGTTGCCGCTGAAGAGGAGCTATGAGAATCACTGGACTTGTTGGCATTGGTACCCCTAAGCTTATCTTGATTTTTTATTCTTGACCCCGCCCATGTCCATCTAATTGCTGAATATTTGGGGAATCTTCAATCAGCAATAGATATAACCCCTTGGTACCTGGTGCGCCTATTGAATTTGGTGGTGTGGGAGAAGACGTGGTCAATCAAAGAGAGAAATGAACCGGGAAAAATTGGAGTAGAGACAAGAGACAATGATGGTGAATTGTTGGGAGTAGCTGCAACGGAGACACCTTGATGCTCACCTTCTAACCAATGGCATAGTGGCTGGGAATTTCACAGATGTAATAATGATGGTTAGTGTTTTTGAGAGTGATGGTGGCCAAGCTCGTCTCATATTTTTCTAGGGATTAGTCATCACACACTTGTGGCAATCCAAATCCACCTTGCTCACTCGATAAACGTTGTGCGCATTTGTAACGAATTTGAATACTGTATTCCACCACAAATCATAAAAAGAATCACAAAAATGTTTGTGGATGCTCCGGGTATCTGTTGGGGATTTTTCTAGCAAAATCCCAAAAACACAAAATTCAAGCACACACAATGCTCTGTTTCCTTTACTCCAAGATCTTTTGTGTACAAGGAAGCTTTAAAAAAAAAGTTCACAGAACAGAGTATTCCACCACCATAAAAGGATTTCTATTCATTAAAACAAAATTACTAATACATATTCATCCTCTTTCACTCAGAGGGATTCACAAAACATTACAAAAGAAATTACTCTGTCTCCTTTGAAATTTTACACCACTGTGTGTAAAAATTTGCTGTGTGAAAACAAAAATTACAAGGATTTACTGTTTTACCTTTTCACTGCTGTGTGAAACAATTCATGGTTTTGATACAAACCTCCCCCTGGTTTTCTTCATTCACATATTCGCCTTCGCTCCTGCACTGTTGTGCGTTTTTTACATTTATTACACTTACAAAAATGACCAACAACTATATGTTTTTACTTGTTCGGTCAAAACCAATAAAATTAAAAACATATGACATTGCCCATGCCATTATTTAATCCACGCCCATACTTCCGTAACTATGGAAAATTAAAAATACACCTACGCATATGACAATTATTTAATAAATGGTATGGTCAAAATAAAACTTAATTTTTACTCCACGCTAAGCCTTTAATGTTGGCCGTATGCAGTTGCCCGTCAACCGTTGATTTGCCCTCCTCGAATCCAACGGGTGAGGTGAATATCGGAAGGCTCTTTTAACCGAACTTTACTCCACTATGCAGCGTTGAAAGATTAACGGTGGAGAATGCTGAAGCACATCAGACGGCGGAGGAGAATATCGGAAGCCACTTTTTAGTCGACATTTACCTTCCGATAAATGTCAAAGGGTGATGTCACGCCTCATCCATGCGTCAACTCCAAATTGTATCGGAGCTCTTGTGTACGGAAACTGCCTTCAACCAAAAGCGGTGCAATATGCCTCAAGCGGGTTTGTAGTTTTGCTAGGTGGTTTTGAGGTGTATTAAATGCTGGACCGTGCGCGGTTGAAATTACAAATTCAACAATATAATGTTTGAAAGGATCCATAATACATTATAGAAAAAATCAAAAAATAAACCCTAGATAAACGTTGAAACCCTTTTGGCAGCAAAGTAAAAGGCCAAGATCCAAGACTTACCAAGGATATCACTGAGCTTGAAGGTTGTGGCCTTAACCCAGTCGTTGTAGAGCTTGGCATTGGAGGCGGGAACAATCCATTCTACGCTTCTACCCATGGTGTAGGTCATTGCGGCCACGCTCAGTAGGCTTCTAAAATGATTTTGTATTAAAATGGTCTCCATAGTTTGAAATCGACTACTTATAACTAACCCAAATCTGTGTAAAACAGTCTCCCTCCTTTGAAATCGCTTGACGTCATAAGCAAGTCTCAACAAATTTTCGTAGGGTATATATTGAACATTCATTGATGTTCCAAAAATTTTACCGAAATATACATTGAAAATTTTATTAATGTTCCCAAAAAGTTTATTGTTGCATTGAACTTTATAGATAGTAATATTACTGCCAGACTTTCAACGACGTGGGTAAGCTTGGAGGCGAGGGGACGAAGCACCCTAGGGAAGGCTTCTTAGCAGGCCGACAAGTGTAAAGGATTTCTAGGATCCATAGTCAATTCTAAAAAGGGAGTCACTACCGGTAACAAGCCAACCAATCAATCCCAAGGATAAGCTGCAAGTGCAACATACTCCAAAATAATTTTCAAGATTTGTATGTGTTTTGAAGACTCTATGTTAAGGTTCTACTGATTGCTGGAATGAATTCGATTCTTTATTATAAGTGCTTACTAGCTCGCTTGCCTTCTTAGAGCAATTGTACTGTGTCCCTGTAATATGAATGGTAGCAAGACGGAGAGGAACACTGACTTTAAGGCCATGAACTAACATTCCCCTCGCAGAAAGTGCGAGCATATTAATTTAATGACATACACGGGATCGATAGCAGTATCAGAAAAAGCGAAAGCAATCGAATGAGTCGAAAAAATTCCCCTCCATTATAATACACGGCAACTCTTTGAAGCGATCATGGCTGACTGGAAATTTTAATGGCAAGTACGAAAGTGGCCTCTCATAGCACAGTGAAAGGGGAAGAAGAAATAAAGGCATATCCCATTGGCTTTTATCCGGTATCAAAAAAAATTATTCGTTTGTTTCCTATTACAACAGGGCTCATATAAGAATTAGGAATAAGTTTGTGTTGGAATATCTAATTCCTACTTGTCTCTAGTTGTGATTCTCACTAAGTAAAGGAGTCTGTTTCTAGCAGTTAGGATCCATTTCCTAGTTTGGTGTGTGGTTGAGAAATTTTCTCAACCAACAGATTGTGTGTCTAAAATAGTGTCCCTATCTTAAGACAACACTTTGTATATATGTAATTATATTTGATTAATAACCTGAATTTGGATTCTCACTTTTTAAGTTGGTATCAGAGCCTTGAGGGCTTGGCCCATCCTGGGTTGAGAGAAATAAATAAGAGAGTATTTGTTTTGAGAATATTATTTTTGTGTTTGAGGTATGTATTTTCTTTCAGTTTGTTAGAGAAGTGCTCTGCTGAACGAGTCCAGGGAAGCACCAGTTGAGGTGTTCGAGTACGATGGTGGAGAGATGATTTCGTCGTGCTGCTAGAATCTATGAAACAGAATTGTGAATTCCATCGTAGACACCCAGTTGATACCCATTGCTAGAATATCAACATCGAGCCCCTTTCCCACAAGCGCACTCGACCTTACAGAGGACCAACCGAATCCAGGATTATCGTTGCAGCTTCCCTCCTTAGCGGCAGGCAGATTCCAACAGTCCACTCCAGTGCCTAACAATATGGACCTTGTATTCGATCAGAACCAACTAGATCACTTAGCAATCATGAATTATGTGGCGTCTATAAAGGTAGATCCTGACTTCATGGCAGCCCTGGGTATAGCCATAGCCGGCTCTGTGCTCAAGTTGGGTGATTCAGCCCAAGGAATGATGCCTAAATTCCCTCCAACCACGAACGGTTCAACCCTCTAATAAGCATTTGTGTAGATTCATGGTTTGTGGATGAGACCGGATCTGCATGGATTGAGCAGCTGATCGGATCGTGGAGATGCGATCGCTCGTATTTGTTTGAGGCCGAGATCCTGTGGCTGCCGGTGGTGCCTTCACGTGGGAGGCCAAATAAGCGTGGCAGCATGGCCGCAGTGCTTTTCGTGGCGTAGTGGTGTTCTGGGTTCGAGGCTCATAGAGGGTCATTTCTTGTGTAGTGATCACGCAATCGAGAAAATTCTGCATTGCGGCGGAATCTGCCATGAAACGAATTGCAGAGAATTTGCGGGACTTCGACCCTGCGTGGAAGAAATTTGAAACTTCGCTGAAATCCATGGAATGGGGTTTCGATTTGATTAAATTTGTTGCAGGAGACCTTGTTGCGAGGATCTGAAAAATGGTGAAAGTTCAATGCATTGAAGGACACCACCAAAGTTGGCCTTTCCAAGGTGGATATTGATTACTATGTGAATGCTGAGGAATGTGCAATTGTAGTAATTGTCCATGTCATCGTTTGTTGTTTTTTTTCGGTGATTCAAGTCATTAAAAAATTATTATGTCATTATTGTAAATTTGGTTAAAAAAAATTGGATGTTTTGTGACAATTAGTCTGGCAGACTATTGTTGCGAGTTTGAATCTATGTTGGAATTGGTCATTCCAACAATAGATAAATTTATTTACAGGAATGATTAACCATGGGATATGATGAAGACATGACATGAGAGATGGCATTAGAGGAACTGCATCAAAGATTGAAAGATGACGGACAACTAGGTGAAAGTTTGTGTGAGTTAGTGTGAGTTTGTGGAATAGACTCTATTATGTTGTAATATGAATCACAGTTGTAATGTAAACAAGTCTGGGATGTTTTATTGTGGTTTTTGTAAACTATGTACCTGGTAGCTCCAGAGTTGGAGTGTGAAATGTAAGCCTTGTAAGGCATGTGTATCCCCAAACAGTTCGTGGTAATAAAAACCACTAATAGTGAGAGCCTTTGGTGGCATGGTTGAGGGTGATCCGTTAAAACCCAAAGTATGGTTACAGGTAATCCGACAAAACTCGGGTTAACAATGATGGAGGGGTATTTACAGGTACAGGTACAGGTGTGTAGTTATAATGGTTGGAAGAACCATGTATGCGAAGGACATCCTACATGACTGGCGGTTGCAGCAGTTAGTACCCATGCATTCCGGTGGATGGTTGCTCCTTTATATGGACATCAATATATTCTTTTTCGTTATATTTGACCACAGTTAGATTTTGCAAACTGATATCGAGACAAGTACTCATTAAGGGGGAGTGCTGGAATATCTAATTCCTACTTGTCTCTAGTTGTGATTCTCACTAAGTAAAGGAGTCTGTTCCTAGTAGTTAGGATCCATTTTCTAGTTTGGTGTGTGGTTGAGAGATTTCCTCAACCAACAAATTGTGTGTCTAAAATAGTCTCTCTATCTTAAGACAACACTTTGTATATATGTAATTGTATTTGATTAATAACCTGAAGCTGGATCTCACTTTTTAAGTGTTTGACATTAGAAGCAATCAGCTGCAAAGTAACAAAAGGGTGCAATGATAGTTAAGTATAGAATTCTATTTTAAATTCAAAGTTGCAGTTAGATTCTTGGAAGGGCAAAAACAAATTACCTAACATGATACTTGAGTTTCTTAATTTTTTTTCAGTCCAAAACAACATTCATTAAAAAAAGGTGATTACAATGGCTTCTTTCTCTTATACATCTTTCACAAAATACCTTTCACTTGTTTGTCACTTTACATTAAATAAAAATTTAGAGCATATTCCTACTAACCTATCATAAAGCCATTGGCCCCTATTATACTACTTAGAAAAATTGTTAGCGAACTTCTAATTCTGTTGTGACTCTATCCCCCTTACAGGATCTCAATAGTTCCTTCATAAATTATTGCACCCTGCTCGAAAGCATAAAAGTAAGTCAAACTTGTTTGTTTACACCCTGTTTTGTTCCCGATACACATGCCCATATGTAATATGTCGAAGGTTTTGCACCAAATTCTGGATACGCCTTATCCATGCAGACATATTGATTGGATTGAATTGAGTGAATCCCTGTACCCATTCAATGACACTTTTTGAGTCCCCGAACATCTTTATGGACTCAATACCTAGCCATTTTGCACATAGAAGTGTCACCCATAATGCTATGATTTATGCCTGACTGTTTGTACCACTTCCTCCTTCCCACCAAAAGTGATAAAAATTAACCGGTTCCATTACTATATATGCCCCACATCCACATTTCGATTGTGTGCATGCCCCATCAAAGAATCCCACTGGCATTTCACTCCAAATGTCAATATACTTGGAATTGCCTTTGTGGACTTTCCTAATACTTGGTCCATTCTCCCCAAAGTATGTAGTAGTCTTAATAATAGTTGTCCTGATGTCTGGTTCTTGCTGCTCAAAGAGCTTTTTGTTTATGCATCTCCATATCCCCCAAAAAATATAGAATGGTAACGTGGAGTGTTGTTTAAGTGTGTTGAACCATGAAGATAGAACTCCCTCAATCGATCCCTGTCACCACCTACCTTTGATGTTGAGTAGTGACATTACTCCATCCCAAATAGCACATGCAAATGGACATTTTATGAATAGATGAAGAGAGTCCTCCATGTTAGCCCAACATAGTGAACAAATGCTTGGTCCGTGTTGTCCTCTATGCATTAATATGTCCCAAGTGAGAACTCTATTGTGGAGGAAAAGCCAATTGAAACATTTCAGCTTCATGGGTATGTCCCAATACCATATTTTTTGAAACCACTAGAACCTTCCTTCAAATGTATCTACAAGAAATCTGGAATATATATCCTTAACAAAAATTTGTCCCTTTTTTAGTGTGCCTACCCAACACAATTTATCCTCTACTTTGGACAGAAAGGCTCCAGTTTGATATAAACATTAGATGCAATCCTTCCATTCTATGCCCCAAATCCCTATTAATCCCATAGTAACTACACTCTGCCATGTGCATGTACCCAGGGTCTTGTTTAGATCAGTTGCCACCCACCAGATATGGGTAATACCCTCTTGAGCTAAATGATAAATCAGTGGGGCAGAAAGTGAGTGATATCCATCCATACCCTTGATGGCATCCAAATCGACCTGAATCTCACATGCATCACCAATCTCCCATCTCATTCCAACAAGGAGCCACTGTTTAGCTTTCATCATATTGCGCCAAGTGAATGACGCATCATTTTGTACCTTAGCCCCATCTCTAATCCATTGCGTGGAATAACAATGATATATGTATTTCTTTTTCATGATGTCTTGCCAAATACTTATACCATATAATGCCCACCAACATGATTTTGTGACCAATGAAATATTAAAGTGTTATGTGTCCATAATACCCCATCCTCCACTCTCAATGGGTCAAGAAATGGAAGACAAACGGACCAGATGGCATTTCCTTCCTATGCTTCTACCTGCCCATAAAAATCTATCCGAAATGTTTTCAATCTTATGACTTGTTTCCTTTGGTAGTATATACAAATGCATCTAGTAGACTGACAAACTATGTACAACAAATTTAATAAGGGTGAGTCTGCCCCCTAGAGAAAGCCATTTATTTTGCCAAAAGAAAATTTTCTTCTCAAATTTTCTTATCATCCACTCCCAATCTTTATTTCCGTATTTATTTGGTTTCGATGTGTATCCAAGGTATTGGAAATCTTCATCTATCTAAATCTTTGCAATTTCAAACATATGACAAATCTCCATAATAAATGTTGCAACCTGTGTATTTGTGATGAGGATTGATTTACCTTTGTTCATAAATAAACTTGTAGCCATACCAAATGCATTTAGAATAACATAAATCTGACTCCATTCTTCTTTGTTATTCTCTTCACCCAGTAGCAGATCATCCATGAACATCGTGTGAGTAATATATATGTCTTTTGTTGCGTTGATCCCTTTAATCAAACCCATATTCCTTGCTTCCTTAATTTTCCAACTCAATCCATCCATTACAATTATGAAGAGTAATGGAGACAAGGCACATCCCTGTCACAATCCCTTGATGATTTGAAGAAGGTGGGGGTAGGCCATTGACGATGATAGCAAAATTTGTTGTCACAACACATGCCATGATCCATCTAATATTCGGGTGACTAATGCCAATCTTATATAGCGCCAATCGCAGGAACTCCCAATCAATGCAATCATAGGCTTTATTGAGATCGATCTTCATAAGACTAGCATTTAATTTTTGGGTCTTGGTAGAATGAAAGCATTCTTGAGTGATTGCAATCGCGTCCTAAATCAATCATTGATCCAAAAATCCAAACTATTCCGAAGAAATGTGTTTGGATAAAGGATATTTCATTCTATTTGCAATGCTTTATAGTATTACAAAGGGAAATGGGCCTATATTCTGTAAATGTTGTAGGATGCCCCTTTTTCAGAATTAGAGCAATAAATGTGGCATTGATTACCCCTTGAATGAATCCTTTAGTCCTGGATTCCTCCGTTGCTGCCAGAATGTCGTGCCCCATCAATTCTTTAAAATGTATGAAGAGTTCAATGCCCCATCCACCATGGCCAGGGCTCTTGTCCTTGGCACTAGACTGCATAATTCCTTCAATTTCCTCCATCGAAATTGGTCTCCCTAGGGATTGGTTATTAGCACCATTGAACATATTCAGCATCTGATTTAAGAAGACCCTTTGATCTGTGAATAAGCAATTCCTCTCTTGATATTGTATCCTAAATATTTGACAGATGCTTGTTCCAATGTTGGTTGAGCGGAGATGTAATTATTTTCCTCATCCCACAACCCCCAAATACCATTTTTTTTCTTCTGCTTGTGGCATACCTATGAAAGAACTTGGTGTTTTTATCATCAGTTGTAACCCATGTGACCTTGCTCTTTAATTGCCATTCTTCTTCTCTCAAATGAAGAATATGCCTTTTTCAACTCTCCAATGCAAGGAATTTCCTCTTATACGACTCAGAAAAATATTGAGGGTCATTCGGATTCGATAGCCTGGTCTGTGTGTCTTCAATGGCCATTAGCTCCTTCCTAAGCTCCCTCTTTTTATCACTTACCCAAGCACGCACAACTATTTTTAATGAGTTCAATTTTTGTCCCAATCCATCCAATGCCCCCTAGTCCTCGAAGTTCCTATGATTAGTCTAATGATTATAAACCAATTCCACAAATGATTTATCCTTCAACCAACCATGATTAAATTTAAATGGATACGCTCAGATGATTTGTCATCCCTTCCCATGAAAATGAGATAGGTTGGTGATCAAAAATGTAGATGGGTAAGAGTGTTGTACGAATTCCAGACATGCTCCCTGCCAAATGTGAATTAACCAGAAAACAGTCAAGTCGTTTAGAGATGCCCGCAGCCACATAGCAACCATTGTGCAAGTTTCTTAATTTGTGCCATAGTTAAGGTTCTTGTGCGTAGGTTTCCTTGTGTGGAGATTTTATTATACAGATAAATTTTCCTCTACAGAGTGAAAGCTCCACACAAGGAAGCATAATAATATTAATTGCAAATTTGCTCAGCACCCGTGCTACATAAAGGACCTACAACCCACAACCCTACAACCGTGTTAGTTCTAGCATCATTAGGCATAGAAGTAGCATAACAATGTCAGTGTCAGTGTCAATAGCAGAGCACTCACCAATGGAATTATGGCCCATGAGAGATTCCTCTTTCAATCAAAAATTAGAAAAAAGATTCCAACAAAATTAGAATTTTTTTTAATTTATGGGAAAATAGAAATATTAAGTATTTTCCTGAAACTTTGGTTAAAATTACAAAAACAAAGAAAAATAATGGAAAATCAATGCAATTTGACCATGATGACCGATGGAATTATGTCCCATGAGAGTTTTCTCAGCCAATCAAAAATTAGAAAAAATAAAAATAAAAATGAAAAATGAATTTCTTTTTTGAATTTATAGGAAATAGAAATATTAAGCGTTTTCCTTAAACTTTGGTTAAAATTGCAAAAATACAACAAAATAATGGAAAGTCAATGCAATTTGACCATGAGGCGGATGTTATAGACCCTCGCATAAAAAGTTCATTTAAATTGAAGGAATCCCTTTCTTTTGTAATAACTTGTGATGAAAAATATATAAGTTTCTCAAATGGTAGAATCTCTCGAAAAGTTGTAATGGAAAAATGATGAGTGAGGTATGTATTAATTAGGAATTAGAGACATTTTTTAATAAGAAGACTGTAAAATTCAAAAATAATTTATAAAATGAATGAGGAAAATTCTCATTTAAAAATTATAATCAAGAATTACTCACTCAAACGAATAGAAAAACTCAAAGAAATTTCGCACCTAAAAAATCATACTAAGATATTACTTGAACAAATAAAGAAGTTAAAAAAAATATTAAATAGTACAATAAAAAATAAGACAATCAATCTCTAAATAACAAATTATTCTAAAGGATGAAGAAAGTTCTTACTCAAGGAAACTTAATTACATAAAAATTAAATACCTTAGAAATCATTTTCACAAGCTAAAAAATAAGAACTTTTACATTTAAAAAGTCATAATCAAAATTGACTTACACAAATTAAAAAATAATAATAGTCTTTTACACTTAAAAAGTTTTAATCAAAATTAACTTACACAAATCAAAAAAATAATAATAATAATATTGTTACAAGAAAAGCTAGTTTAACTTAGCAACAAAGAACCAATGCTTAGTAAGGAAACAACCACTAACTCAATAGCAAGAGAGAAGTCTTCAAACATTAAAAGCTATACATCCGAAAAAGAAACCAATACGTAACTATTTGACATTAAAATTAGGAAGATGTTTTTTTATGGAAATACTATCCCCATTAAATAAGAATGAGAAGGTTCTAAGAACAAGACACTAGTTACAAGGGTTCTTTAAAAAGAAATAGTGTATCATTTGATGAAATATCCAAAAATGAAAAATAAATGAAAAAAGAATTCATAGTAAGGAAAATTATTAAATCCCATATCACAAAAGTCGCCACCGTTAAATTTGCAAAATATTAAGGTTGTATGATCCCTTTACCATAATACGATGCTTCTCAACACTTCATAAATTATATCATTTTATGATGTCTACCATCATAGAATTTAGAACAACAAATTATGAGAACGCATTCTAATCTAGGATGAAAACTTAGGCCTTTCCCATTTTCATTACAATCTAGGATGAAAACATATATTTTCTCCATAAATTGTTTAGGTACAAAGGATCTTAAAAGGTTGGGAAATGTTATATATAGATAGATATATATATCATAAAAATGCATAAAATAAATAGATAATTGGAATGACACATTCAACCAATAGACATGAACCTTTCAACCATTGTACTAGTCAATCCTATAAGTATATCATCACTTAGAACTGTATTAATCATCTCTTATCTTTCATATTATTATTTATATAGATTACTTTTACGATATCTTATATATTTTGGATGTTGGTTATATGAACTTATTTTCTTCTTTCGCCCCTATAAGAACTTGTGGATTATTGATCAAAATAGGGAAATATAATCATAATCTTTAGTGGCAATACATGTCTTTCTCATCATGAAGTAATTTCAACGTTCATGACAAACTAGTCGTCAATATCATTATCTAGGTGTACAAGAAGATTCCTTGATTTCTCCTCAAATCAAATAGATCCCAATATTTACCATTATCCTTCACAATA
>APFE030257190.1:59277-97780 GCA_000404065.3 Pinus taeda
AAAAGATAGAAAAGATAGATCAACGCCTTAGAATTCAGCCTCTTCGAGGGGGAAACCTCCTTTACATTGCATAAATGAACAATTCTTGGACGATACAAATGACAAAACCTCCTTTCTATTTATAGGAGTCTAAGAAGTCACAATATAACCCAGCCGACCTAACAATAATAATATAAAGCCACAAAAATAACAATAGAGGGATTCTATGGGGCACAGTAATAACAATATGGGGACAATAGGGCACAAAAATATTAATAAGGGGTACAACTACAATAGTAATGGGGTAATAACTAGTATTATAGGGACCCAACACCATCCTTCTTTGGCACCAAGAGAATAGGTGAACCACATGGTGAGGAAGGTGGTCTGATGATCCCTTTATTCAACAACTCTTGGATTTTCTTCTTAATTTTTGCACTTTCCATCAATGACATCCTATACATGCCAATGTTAGGAAGAAGACAATCTTGTTGCAACTGTATCTCATGTTGGATTCCTCTCTTGGGAGGTAATCCCTTTCATTCCTGAAACATCTCATCATATTGGTTAACTACATCAACCAATTTAGATTTCAAATTTAAATCACAACCTTTAAAAGCTTCATTATCAACATCATTTTTGGGTTTGATCATGAGAAGCACAAAATTCTTGCTCGAATTCACTATTATTTTCATCTACCATGCAGTAACAAGCGAAAGTTTTGTTTTCTTTCTATAATCTCTCACAATATATTCTACTCCATCTTTGAATAAGTGATATTTGTTTTCATGTTTGTGGAAGATAGATTTTATGTCATAAAGGTAGGGCTTCCAAAAACTATGCCACAAATATCTAACAGCACAACGTCAAGCTCCACTTCATCTATGAAATTTGCAGTAATAGTGAATTTCAGTTTACACTTTCTAGTAACCTGCAATTGCACATTGTCACACACCCATCCAAGTGGATATGGTTTATGATGTGGAATGGTTTCCAAGTTTAAACTTTTGACAATTTTTTCAGAGATAAGATTGACTTGAGAGTTGTTATCGAACAGCATATCAATCTTGTTATGTTTTGATATGACCCTTATGTGAAAAAGTTCTATTATCCTCTTTTCGTTTGGAGTTTCCTTTTGTGAGTTTAAAGAACAAGTGCTAGCAATGGATTATTTTACTTTTAACCCCATGGCTGTGATTTTATTTCCATCACCCGAATCGGATCCCAAATCTTGTTGAGTGGTTGTAGTTGTCTTTTGTTTTCCCTTGTTGTTGTTTCTCTTTGGTCTCATTTCGGGATGAAGCTTCCAACAATGAGCTTCATCGTGACGCTCTCTACAATAATGTTTGCATGTAACTTTTTCTCCTTCTTTTTTGATAGACGCATTTTTCTTTCCCTTCCCTTTGAAAGCCTTTTCTTTTCCTTTATTCTTAAATGGATTTTTACTACCTTCTTTTGGGGTGTTTTTCCCTCTTGCCTCAAGATGAGTGGCTTGACACACGCATCATCTAGATTATTGGGATTAAACATTAAGATAGTATGCCTAGAGTAACTTTGTAAACCCCCTATGTACTTCAGCAATGTGTCCTGTGATTGCAAATCTACACCTAACATTAAAGACCTTTTTCTGAATTCTTGGGTGTAATCTTGCACATTTTGACCTTTAAGATGTCTAAATTTTTGCCAATTCATGATGGCTTTCTACATATAAGCTAGAGCGTAGAATTGTCTTTTGGTTGCAGCAGTGAAAACATTCCAAGAAATTAAGATCTTACTGTGTTTTTTAATATCCTCTTGTGTCTTTTATTCCCACCATACTAGTGTTGCGCCCTCCATTCTCAAGGAAGCTTTCTGAATCTTTATGTCATCCTCTTGAAGGTTTTGAATCCTCCAATAGACCTCCAACTGAAGAATCAAATTATCAATCTTCTCTACGTTCACTTCACCATTATACATGGGCAACTTGAATTTAACATCAAGTTTTAAAAGGGGTGATTTACCAATTCCTTTTGAAGAATGATGATGAGCATGCGTAAGGGTTGTGTTAGTGGAAGAGGGTGAAGATGCTTTTGAAGAAGAAGATGAATAATATGGTGGAGAGGGTGGAGGTTTGTCTCCATTTCCATTACCTCCTCCTGAAGAGCCTTCTCCTTTGGGAGGTTTGGAACTTTCTCCTTGCAACCTAGTATTCCTCTCCTCATAGAGGACCTTCACCATCTCTGTCATATCAAAGAAATCCTTTCTAAAGATCTTCTCATCTTCTGTCATGTTTGTAGGTTCTCCTTCATGAGACATGATCTCGGGAGTGTCAACTGCAACTTGAGACTAAACTGGTGTTGTAGATTGTGGAAACCTTACTCCCCTTCCCCTTGACCCAACTTCAAGGCTTACAACCAGCTTTCCTTCTCCTTTTTTGAGTTTTAACCTTGTAAGCATGACATAAACTCGCAACCAATTAAATTCTTCTTTCACAAAGAAAACCTAGAGCTCTGATACCAAAATGATCTGATTTAGAATATTAGATTGTAGTGCTAATATCTTCCTCAGATTATAAACAAAATGCTTTCATTGTGCTTAAGGATTCATGAATTTTTGCAAGTGAAATGAAGAATTTTTATGTTAATTTTATGAGAAATTTAACATAAATAAGAGACTGAATAGCAGCATACACATGTACAGAACATCATCAAAAAAAAATTACAATTGGAACATGATGAAGGAGTTCACCCCTCCTGGGCTACGTCTCCTTGGTACAACTTCCAATGGCTTGGGCCTCTCTATTACACTCAAAAATGTAAAAAGATGTATTTGCAATGCTCAAATGCTTATAAAACCTGCTCCAATGAGTCTAGCGTTTCCAAAAATGGCCATATAGCCTCCTTTTTGCATCCAATTTGGTGGAAAACTGAAGAAGTTATGACCTCTCCTAGTTTTCCCACTATTCGCTCCACAAATTGCTCCAAATCCGACATGATCCTACAAATTAGCTCTAAAAAGTGCTAATTGAATGAAAATTTCATCGTGCAGCAGCCTACAATTTGTCGGCACCGACTATCCTATCTCAAATCACAATCGGTTGAAAACTAGCGGTCTTATGGTTTGTGAATGCAAAGGGTCGATGTGTGATTGCAATATGGCAGACCCAACAGGACTATTAATTGTAACCCATAATTGCATCGCATCTGGGATCCTTTCGCAAACTGCAATTGACAGAGAATCGGTGGGTAACATAATGCGAGACTCTGCCTTATATGGTGTGCAATTGCGATTATCGCATCACAACCCGAGTATGTTGGGGGGCGATTTCTGCAATGCCTTCCCTATTGTAAAGTGAGATTGCGATTTATCGCATCGCAACCCTGACTTGCTTGGGGCTGATTTCCTTAACATGACCTGCCTACGATGTGAGATTTGTGAAATGTGGGGGCCAATGGTGGCCTACCACTTGGCGCTTCCCCATTCGTTGAAGGGCCTTTCCACGTCAAATTTTCCTTCCATTTGTCCAAGTCAAACCTGAACTTTGACTTGCTCTAACTTCTTCATACGAGCTCAGATTCGAGTGTCATTTGCACCATTGGAATCAGAATGACGAGCTCTTAGATCTGAAGATAATTTTATAAATATTCTAACATTTTGATTTTTGAGCCTAATTTTGAGTACCTGATCAAAGGTGTCGGATCCTATGCCACAAGATTCGAGGTTGCTCAAATGGAGTGAGCTCATGCCTCATGGAGGAGGGGGCCAGCAGATGCATTTCCCTCCATAGTTCTTCAGTTGGTTGTGCCGAATACTAGTCGTTGTGGATGACTATGCCTAAGCAGGCACATAATTTAGATGGGATCCAGATCTGCCTCTACCACAGGGTGAACAGTGGATCGATGCAGGTAAAACCTTTTTTTTGGATTTTTCAAGTTTTATGAGTTTTTTTTATTAAAGTGTATCTGATAGTTAACTTGTGATAAATGTACAGATGTGGGACCAGAAATGCCTCCTGGCATGTTGCCAGTAGCACAACAGGTAGCACGTCAGATAGAAGATGCTCCATACAATGAAGGAGCAGATCCTATGGTAGAGATGGAACAAAATATGGAAGTGATCACCCGAGGGATTCCAGAATATGTGACTATAGATGACGTGCCATTGTGATACCAAATTCATACAGTAGGAGTGTCTTCGAGAGTGCGTCGGTTATTATGCCGAGTGATTAGAGTGGTCTTGTGTTATCGCGAGCATCATGTAGGCAAATAGCATTTCTAGTTGTGTTTTTTGCACTATTATAGGATTTGAAAGCCATGTGTCTCGGAACACTTTATTTTTTGAGATTTTGATGAAAAACTTTGACAGACGCGATATATATCTATATCTGTATATATGTGTGTGTGTGTGTGTGTGTGTGTGTGTGTGTGTTTATCTTCTACTTATGTGTTCATGTATCATGATGATATGAACAGTTTTATAAATTACGCAAATGTTTGTCAAGAACATAATTTTCTAATGCATCTGTTAATGTCTTCAAATTGCGTGGAATGTGTTAATATGTGATATAATAAAAATTTATTTCCAGTAATCGAACACGTAGATACGTATGCAAGATTTGTGTATTTCTTACTGAGTAATGATTATTCAATTGTAACACAAAGAGTTGTGAATCTAACTTAACAACTAAATTTCTAATGCCAATAGCAACTGCTTCTGATAACAGTTCAATAATTGCACTGTACTCGGCAATATTATTATTTGTTTGTCCCGGGAAAATACTTGTAAATCGATCAACTCACCACCAAGGGCAAATAGTGCCCAAGTTGTGGAAGATAAGTTTCATGTGCTACGCCAAGCACCATCAGCAAAACCAACATAATGGTTTGACGACATCTGCAAACCGAGTGGAACACAAAGTAAGCAAAGAAAACATGTATGTAAAGCAAACAATCACACCAAAAAATCAAAACGCGGACCAATGAATTCACACACTAATGTACAAAAGTAATTACACAGAACCCACGCATAATACTTTTTCAGAGACAGCCCGTTGTGGGGCTGTGATAATGCATTACCTTCGTAATCAACCGTCTCATAGGCACCTTTTTGCAAGAGATGTTTTATAATATATGGACCATGCCCACATAGGTTCAAATTTCCTAGCTCCCAACTTATCGTTGGCTTGATCATACATCAAGACCAAGTCACCTTCAGCAAAAATGTGTGGAGAAACAGTTTGGTCAAAATGAGCTTTAACCCATTTTTTCTGTGCTTTGATCACCATCACAGCAATACGACGGGTCTCGTCAAGCCTCTCAAGATAAAGTAATCGCTCCTCTTCTAGTGAGGTATCGGGGAGTATTTCGATAGCTAATTCTAACGAAGGGATTTCACACTCAATTGGGAGTGTTGCCTCTAAACCATAAACCAACTGGAATGGAGTGAAACTAGTGGTTGTCTTTGCCAAAGTCCGGTAAGCCCAAAGAGTTGAGAATAACATGAGATGTCAATCCTTTTTATGCTTCCCAATGGTTTTTTGAAGCATAGTAATAAAAACTTTGTTAATTGCTTAAACTTGGCCATTAGCTTGTGGATAGTAAGGAGTTGTGCTATCATGGCAAAGACCCAACTAAGTAGTCATCTCTATCATCGTGTACTGACGAAAGTGTGACCCCTGATCAGTGACAATGTCTTGAGGGACACCAAAACGGGTTATGACATGGTTAAAGAGGAACTGAGCAATAGTGATAATGTCAGCATTATATGTAGGCATCACCTCGGCCCATTTAGTGAAGTAGTCGACGAAGATGATGATATAGCCATGCCCCCTGGCCGAGTGAGGGTTACATGTCATGAAATCTATGTCCCATTTAGAAAATGGGCCAACGGTAATGAATGGGTGTAAGGGTGCTAGCTGGGCGCACTGTTTGCGGTTATAAATCTGACATTCATGGAACTTTTGAATGGCCAGAATACAATCTTTGAAGATGGAAGGCCAGAGATAATCGGCACGAAGGATATTCTGAGAAGTGGTATAGCCTGACATGTGACCACCACAAACCCGAGAGGTGCCCGAGAGTGGCAGTCATTCAAGACTCGTTCAACCTCTTCAAGTGTTAGACATCTGAGAAGAACAAAATCAACACTGACTTGGTACAATGTATCACCAATAATCCGATAAGGTTGACATTGATGCAAGATGAAGCCTCGTTCAAATCAAGACAACTTGGATCAAAAGGTTTGGGTCTGAAGATAAACAATGATATCTCCATACCACGGGTTGAGAGTGCTAATGAGAAACAAATTTTCATCAGGAATCTGATCAGTAAAATCGGTGGAGGTGTTTGTGGAAGGAAAGGCGCAGATCAATTTGGCAAAAATGAGTGATTTCTTTTATTTTGCGGCAGTAAAATCTAAATCAAACTCTTGCAGGATAACAATCCATTTAGAGTATTTTCCCCCAAGCAATTGACAAGTCAAAATATAAGTCATAGCATTGCAGTTAGAAATCATTGTGGTCTTCCGTAGAATAATGTAATGGTGAAATCATTGAACAACATGTACTGCTGCCAAGGCAAGTTTCTCGACATGAGCATATCGAGTTTCAATGTCCATAATATTTTGAATTAAATAATAAACCACATTTTCATTTCCATCGTCATCATCCTGGACCAATACCATAGCAATGGTACTGTCAGTTGCGGCCAGGTAGAGGAAATAATCACAGTGATACTCGGGGGGATGCAATAAAGGAGCGTTGATGAATTTTTTCTTTAGAGCATCAAAGGATCGTTGGGAAATTTCATCCCAAATGAATGGGATCCCCTTTTTGAGCAAGCAAGAAATACCTTGGAAAGTTCAGTGTAGTTAGGGACAAAGCGATGAATAAAATTAGCCTTTCCTTGCAAACTTTGCAATTGGTGCAATGACGTAGGAGGAGGTAAATTTACAATAGCCTCAACTTTCAGAGGATCTATTCGGATACCTTCTTTGGACACAAAAAAAAAAAACCGAAAAGCTAACCAGACTCTACACAGAAAACACACTTGTGCGGATTAAGACAAATATTATAGTGTCGACAACACAAAAATATGGCTCGAAGGTGGTCAGGATGGTCACGACGCTTAGCAAAATGAGCTGGTAAGTAGTCCAAATAAGGTTGAACAATGTGTTTAATATCATGGAAATCATATGACATTTCTCTCTGAAAGGTAGCACCAACGTTTTTTAGGCCGAAAGGGAGCTTCTTATAGGAAAAATTCCCCCATGGACAGATGATAGTCGTCTTGTGTTGATCAGTGGGTAATATATTGATCTAGTTGTAACCAGAAAAACCATCCATAAAATAGAAGATTTGTTAAAATTGTCAAGTAGGGCCAAACTCCATGTGGGTCATCTTATTAATGGTAGCTGATATTTTTCTTGGATCCCTCTCATCAAGAGATGTAGGATTGATCTAAAGATCATCCAATTCCGATAAGTATTCATGGAGTTATGAATTTATTTGTGTTATAAGACAATGTCAAGGTCGGCCAGCAACCAAATAAACCCCACTTGTGCTCAACGTTTTAGTATAAAAAGAGGTGGCTTGCAAGTCATTTGTACACACACTTATTGTGATCTCTTCCTCTCCACTTGTCTTTGGTTTTTTGTGGGAGGAGAGATCCTAAGAGACAACACTGCCCTAATGGAGAAAGCCCTAACACTGCCCTATGGAGAAGCCCTAACGCTGCCCTATGGAGAAGCCTTAACATAACCTATGAAGAGGTATACACAGTCAAGAAAGGTAGCAATGTAAGCCCTCAACGCAGCCTAGAAAAGGGTCTCTACCCTAAATGGATGCCCTAGAACCTTAACGCAGTCTATGGATTGCCCTAACCACAGTAAGAAAGGGAGGCTCTAAGATAGCATGGAGGAGGCCTGAGTTCCTCAATGGAGGCCGAGTTAATTGCTGGAGCAGTAGCTTGTTTTTGGGACAACAATGATATAGTGTTGCAATATTCAAGGGACATTTGTAAGATGATGGGACAACAATGATATAATGTTGCAATGATCAAAGGGACACCTGTAAGATGTTGGGACAGCAATGATATAGTGCTGCAATATTCAAGGGGCAGTTGTAAGATATTGGGACAGCATATAGTGTTGCAATATTCAAGGGACAGTTGTAAGATGATGGGACAGCAATGATATAATGTTGCAATGATCAAAGGGACAGCTATAAGATGTTGGGAAAGCAATGATATAGTGCTGCAATATTCAAGGAATAGCGGTTAGATGATGGGACAGCAATGATATAGTGTTGCAATATTCAAGGGACAGTTGTAAGATGATGGGACAGCAATGATATAATGCTACAATGATCAAAGGGACAACTGTAAGATGTTGGGACAACAATGATATAGTGTTGCAATATTCAAGGCGCAATTGTAAGATGTTGGGACAACCATATGATGAGACAAAACAATAATGGGATAGCAATATGGTACTTGGTGCATCAAGTACACGAAGCAAGAAATAGTACAACAAGCATGCAAGGTACAACAAGCAAGCACATAGGATAGTATGGCAACATGGTGCAGCAATGGCACATGATGCTCAACAATGATGGGTATAGTCATGATTGATGAAGCATGATGACATGCAGCATAGTGATGATGGGTGTAGCATGGTGTAGCACGGTGAGGTGCAGCATGATGACAAGATGCAACACAATGATAGGTGAAGGAGTCATCTTGGAGAATCAGTTGAAGCAGCATGTCTTCAACTGATCTCATGTATCATCTTCTTAGAGATGATCTATTCTCTTATCTGGATAAGTCAAATTGTTGACTTCTGTTGTAAATGTATTATCTATCTCTCTCTCTCTCTCTCTCTCTCTCTCTCTCTCTCTCTCTCTGCTGAACTATTGAAGCTCATATAAGAAGAATTGATGAAGGGTTTCCCCACATTGGGGTTTTTCCCTGGCTAGCGCCACATCTTGTGTCCTCTTGTCTTGGCTTGTCTTCCGCGATTTATATTTATGTTCTATCTGCAGTTTACTTTAATGCTGATGTGATTGTTAATCTGGAAAAGATATTGAGCTAACTGTGAAAATTGAAATAAATTTCTCTAGCATAGAACATACCTAAAAATAACATGGTATTAGAGTTGAGGTGAAGACAAAGCCCAAGCAAGAGTGAAAGAAGAATCATCGAAGACAGTTGGGAAAGGAAAAAATGATCAATAGATTCCTCATCCCTCTTCTAATTCACCAAGGGTGAAGTCGAAGCAGAGAATATTATCAGAATGGCGCAGCGAAAGTTTCTGATGGCCTACCTAAAGATCACTTCAAAGGGAAGTCCAGATCTAAGGAAAGGCATATGCCTTGGTTGTAATAATTTCAGCCATTATGCGAAGGAGTGTCTGAGGTAGGGACACATCACTTGATGATGATAAAAATCATTCCAAGGACATATTCTATGATTAGAGGAATGACAAGTAATGCAGGTCATCAAGGAAACGGCCAACTCTTCAGAGAAAGCAAGGAACCCCAGGTATGAAGAATCAAATGTTGTTTCTGATAAGATTAAGAAGCGTTATCTTGTATTGGCCCTCTCCTTCAAATTCTTTGGGGATCTGGCTTATTTATTGGAGTGCTTCAAGGCACCTCATCGGATATAAGGGTGCTCTCCCGAATTTGGTAGAGATGGAAACAACCGTGGAATTATACTTGGAGTCGACGCCACCTATCTCAGAAAGGGTGTAAGAAATGTTACCCCTCAATTGAATGAGGGTAACTGGATTCATTTACAAAATCTATTTTATGTACCTAATCACAAGAAGAACCTGGTGTCCATTTCGGCAATGGAAGTCAAAGGTTTCAGGGTGGCATTCATCGATGGAAAGGTACGTGTTTGAAAATAGAATTTTCAAAGATGCTTTTACTCATGGGTTCAAGTTTGGCAATTTGTATCAAGTTGCAGGATGGTCCATTGGGGATAACACTGGAGGTCTACTTATGGGGCCCTACCCGATGTGAGTCAGATGGTGATAGGGATGCCTGAATTCAAGAAGAGCATGAAGGTATATGTCTGAGATTTACCGAAGGAAAATCCTACAAGGGGACCATTCCCCTCATGTAGTAGGTCCACAGGTTTGGAATGACCCGAGGAGTTTGAGATTCATGATAGAGAATCTCATATATAAAGGTGGAAGAAATCCCTCTATGGCTTGAATCAAATCACCCCGAGTTTGATATGAGAGGATTGATATCTATCAAATGAAGCTGAGATTCACTAAGAGTGAAGCCGATCCAAACCATTGTTTGAAGGTTGTGGATGATAGACCTCTCATATCGGCACCTCCTAAGAACGATCTATTTCTGATAGGTGCAGACCCTCTCACTTGCAGAAGTAAGAGAGAGTTGGATTCCGGATGTGGAATGGTAAACTGCAAGACTGTGACTACCTCGAGGATCTTAACTTTCAGAAGTTATATGGTGATGATGCCAGACCAGATTTGGGAAATGCCTCTGAGTTTCATAAACTCATTTGCATTGATGTTCTTGGTGAACTTTCGTCTGGATATATGTTTTGCAGTTAGCATGGTGAGCTCATATTTAGTTGAGCCTCCCTAGATTGGTGCCAAGAATCTTCTGAGATATCTTCAGGGCACAATCTCTCATGGATTAAGATACACTACCGGACATATGAAGCTACATGATTATTCAAATGCTGACTGGGCAAGCAGTATGGAGGATCACTAGAGCACTTCTCAGTGCTAGTTCTCTTTGGATTCTGCTTCGATATCATGGATGAGAAGGAAGCGGAAGTCGGGTTCTATAGGCACCGACGAGACCGAATACATAGCTACAAGTATGATATCGTGTGAAGCTGCATGGTTGTGGAATCTCTTCAGTGAACTGTTTGTACACATGATGAATACCACTGTGATTCTCTGTGACAACCAGGGGGGATTCAATTGTTGAGGAATCTCGTATTCGATGATTGCTCTAGCAAATAAACATCAGATACTACCTTATCTGGGATATGGTAAGTCGATGAGCGAGGAGGATCCATCACATTAAGACTGATGTACAGGTTGTAGACATTTTGACGAAGCCCTTGGGAAAGGTCAAATTCTTAACTTTCCGAGAACGACTTGGTGTTGTTTAGAGACCCTCTTATGAGGGTCAAGAATGATGCATACATTGAGCTTTGGGAGCTCCATGGGGGCATGGGGTACTTCTTGGAGCGACATGCGACCACAGAGTGCCTCGCCCTCCCCTGGTGGTGCGCTATGTACAGGGTGAAAGGTTCAACCTTCCCCTGTGACACCCCGTGGCGACTGTGGGACAGGATGATTAGTTCTCCTGTGGGCTAGGATTATTAGTTCTCCCATGGCAACTGTGGGACAGGATGATTAGTTCTCCTGTGGATAGAATGAGTAGTTCTCCTGTCGAGGCATCCTACCCATGCAGTCTGGGACTCATGGGAAGTACCTCTCATTAGATCAATGAGTAGGGAAATGGGGTTAGGGACCATCATTAGTATTATCGATGGACACATCGTTGTATCTACCATACTTCCTATGCTAGGATGACCTCCATTGATCTGGGATCAATGAAACTGAACTAGGATCAGTATGAGTGGTTTGAGACACTCTCTTGTGATATTGATCTAGGATCAATGAAATTAACTTTAGGTCAGTAAGAGTGGTATGACACACTCTCCTCATATGAAACTGACTTCGGCTCAATAAAGAATGGTATGAGACATTCTTGATCAATTCTTCTTCTTCATGGTTTAGTAGAGCAGAGCATAGCTCAGCAGAGTAGAGGAGAGTCGAGCAGTGCAAGGCACTGATGGTAGAGATAGTAAAGTCGGGCAGATGGATCAGCAGATGGAGTTCTCCTTAGTTGAGAGGGAGTGTTAAAATTGGCAACTAGGGCCAAACTCCATGTGGGTCATCTTATTAATGGCAATTGACATTTTTCTTGGATCCCTCTCATTGAGAGATGTAGGATTGATCTAAAGATCATCCGATTCCAATAAGTACTCATGGAGTTATGAATTTATTTGTGTTATAAGACAATTCGTCAAGGTCAGCCAACAACCAAATAAACCCCACTTGTGCTCAATGTTTTAGTATAAAAAGAGGTGGCTTGCAAGTCATTTGTACACACACTTCTTGTGATCTCTTCCTCTCCACTTGTCTTTGGGTTTTGGTGGGAGGAGAGATCATAAGAGACAACATTTCCCTAATGGAGAAAGCCCTAACGCTGCCCTATGGAGAAGCCTAACACTGCCCTATGGAGAAGCCATAATATAACCTATGAAGAGGTATATGCAGTCAAGAAGGGCAGAAATGTAAGCCCTCAATGCAGCCTAGAAAAGGGTCTCTACGCTAAATGGATTCCCTAGAACCTTAACACGGTCTATGGATTGCCCTAACTACAGTAAGAGAGGGAGGCTCTAAGATAGCATGGAGGAGGCCTGAGTTCCTCAATGGAGGTCGAGTTAATTGCTGGAGCAGTAGCTTGTTTTTGGGACAACAATGATATAGTGTTGCAATATTCAAGGGACAGTTGTAAGATGATGGGACAACAATGATATAATGTTGTAATGATCAAAGGGATAGTTGTAAGATGTTGGGACAACAATGATATAGTGCTGCAATATTCAAGGGGCAGTCGTAAGATGTTGGGACAACAATGATGCAGTGTTGCAATATTCAAGGGACAGCTATAAGATGATGGGATAGTAATGATATAATGTTGCAATGATCAAAGGGACAGTTGTAAGATGTTGGGATAGCAATGATGTAGGTTTTAACCCTGTACAAAAATTACCTGCATACGAATTCTAAAACAAAGAAAATAAACAATGCGAGAGCATAACACATATGCACAGAGATTTTCCCCTGGATCCCAAAACCGGGACTACCAGCTTGATTTTCATTATGTTCCTTTCAATGTTACAATACATATTTATACATGCTGAAGCATCCAATACTATGGACCGAAAACCATCATGTACAAAACCATGGACCGAAAACCATAGGTAGGTTCGCCCAACCTAATATAGGGTCCAAAAATAATTTCCCGAGGCGCTACCCCAAACCCCGTAGAGGGGGGCTACCTACCCCACTCAAACCCCCTAGATAGGGGGGGCTACCACCCCCCCTGTGACACTCCCGCTGCACAATCGGTGCAACGAAGGGGGGGCTCCGCCCCCCCTCTAGCCCCCCGGTTTACTACGTCGGTTAGTCGTGGAAAGAATATAACACAACCCAACACCCCCCCCCCTCACCCCCACCATACACACACACACACAAAATAATTAAATCATTTCAAATGCTTACAGAATAAAATTTATATTTTATTTTCCTTTATCTTTCATTCTCTTGCATATTCAAAGAACTTTGTAAAAATTTAGAGCTATACTACTACATAAACTCTCAACAATAAAACTATTATTATGTAACAACTATTGTAGATGAAAATGAGTTACTCAGTGTACCGACTTGTTGGTATTTTTCTAGAAAATAATGTTAGAGGTGTAATGCTCCTCCCAACCAAGCTTTAATAGACTGTAAGCTAGTCTAAACTTTACGTTCTTTTCTCTTTCCACTATACATCTTCACCTCATCTCAACACTACAAGTCTAACTATAGTATAGGACAAGAAAAACCCTTTTCTAAGATTCTATTGGTACTTAGTATCTACCTCCTCCTTATGCTCTAGGTGGCAAGTGATTACTTGCTCATTAATGAGCTCCACCGTCCCTAGTTTCCTAAGACGACATCATATCCTCTTGGTAGAGATTTTGATCAATAAAGTTTTCCATAATTAAATAATCTAATCCTAATATTAGATGCATGGATCGTACATCATCAAGGGTAATTAAATACAACCATTAGATTGCGATCCATAATTTCTCTCTAGTCATTTATAGCCTCAATTTGTTTTTCCAATTTTTATATTAAAAGAAACTTAATAAAACATATTTACATAAAGTAACTTATCAGTAACAAAATAATGATAAATAACTTGATCTCTGCAAAGGTCGTTGAGAAATCGAATCCCATAAAAACACCACACCCACATCCATACAACATTGGGTAGGTCCAAAAAAGGGTGAGAACTCCATGTCATTCAACAATGCCACCTACACTACAACATTAACCCTTTTACGGATGAGGTATTGTGTGGCATTTCTACCCTTGAAGTTTGTGATGTTTTGTTGGGCTAACCATGACTGTGGAAGAATTATGTTGTGTATGAATCGAGGCCTCATATTATTATTATTTCTTTAGGTAGAAAAATATCCAAGGTACTAGAGGTATCCCTGCCTATTTCCATTTATTTGATATTATCTAAGAAATGTAGTAAGCTCATCTCCCATAATGAGAAATTCATTTTTCTTCACAATTCACTCACATAGTAAGTGGAGGATCATGGCCACATCCATGGCCTCTATAAATGGATCATCTGCATAGAAAAGGCAAGTGGATAAGGTCATGGAGGAGTATAGGGACATATCCTCTCCCATGAGGGTACCATTTCACTGTTAGGTGAAGCATTCAATCATTCTAAGTGTTGGCATACCTCTACATAATGGGTCAATCTACCACTACTCTCTTCTGGAAAATGAGGAAATCGAGTGCTGGATCAAAAATTTGTTAGAATAAGGGCACATATGACCAAGTTCCTCACCTTGTGGGAGCCCAATTGTACTCATACAAAATAAGGATGGGACATACATAATCTTCATTTATTGTCGGGCTCTGAAAAAATCACAGTTAGGAACAAGTACCTGATTCTATGCATTAATGTCCTTCTTGACTAATTCAAAAGGGCCAACTACTTCATCAATATTGATTTGAATTACATCTATCACCAAGCTTGTGTAGAATCCAAAGATGTATGGAAGACCATATTAAAGTCCAAGGAGGGTATATTTGAGTGGTTGGTCATGACTTTTTGTTTGGAGAATGTACCCATAACTTTCATGAGGATTATGGATGATATTTTGCATCCATTCACTAACTCACTCACATTTGTATATCCAGATTATATCCTCATTTTATTAATAGTTGGGCATTTCACTTGTAACATTTTTAGAGGTCCCTCACACTCTGTTACAACAAAAGCTATGTTTTAACCTAGAAAAATGCTTATTGATGAGCATGGTGTGAAAGTGGATCCAACTAAGAACCGTGTGATTTGGTATTTTTCAACACCAATGACTCTAATAGAACTTTGTAGCTTCTTAGGCATTTCTAATTTCTATCGAAGAATCTTGTTGGGTTTCTCTCATATCACATGGCCCTTAATTCAAGTTACCAAGGGAAGTGCATTTTTTTTTCCTTTTTTTGGTCTGAGTCACAACATAATGCATTCATTGAACTAAAACAACACCTTTTCTCTGTTCCAATCCTCACCCTATTAGACTAGAAATAACCATTGGAGATTGAGATAGATTCCTTTGACTATGTTATTCATGCAGTGCTCACTCAACAAGGGCATCCACTGGCCTATCATAGTGAGACACTCTCCAATACTATATAAAGATAGCCCACATGTGATAAGGAAATTTATTCTTTTTTGCATCCCCTTTGGAAATAGAAACATTATTTTCTAGAAAAGGATACAGTCATCCACATGGATAAATGACCTCTTGAATTTCTAGAAACATGGTAGAAATTGAAGAAAAATCACCATTAGAAATGGTCCACATATTTGCAAAAAATCCATTTGAGCATTAAATACAAGAAGGGTAGCACCAATGATATCATAGATTGCCTCAGTCATCCCCCAATTGTGGAACTGAAAATTATTATCAATTCTTGTAGGAATGAGACCTTTGGATGGACACAAATATACAATAATAACTTAGAATTTGTTTCCACATATAACATGTTCATGATTGGACAACCAATTTGAAACTTCCACCTTCAGGATAAAATGTTGTGATACATATGATACCTTTACATTCCTGCAAGCGAGTGTACCAAGTTGATCTAGGAGGCTTATTATAGTTAGTTCATAGGGAACCCTAGTGTGGAAGAGACAATGGTAGTGTTATTGAAGTATTTTTATCGGTAAAAAATACAACACAATGTTGGAAAGTATATCAAATCCTGCACTAAATACATCATCACCAAACTATCCATCAAGAAGAAAGGACTATAGACCCCTCTGCATACTCCTAACCAACCTTGGGAATCCATCTTAATGAACTATATGTCTAACCTTCCTTCTACCAAGCATGGTAATGACTATGTACTTGTGGTAGTTGATATATTTTATAATGTGCCAATTATGGCTACTTGCAAGAAGAGTATTGCAACAAAAACCACTACCAAATGCTTATTTGAATGGGTTTTGGTACGTTTTCGTATCTCACAAACCATCATATTATTTTGGTATGGCAGATTCTTAAGTGCATTTTGGTTGAGCCTCAGGTCATTGTTGGACACCAAGCTTATGAATTTGACTTCCTTCCATCCATAGAATTATGGCTATATAGACGTTGTTAACAAGACAATATTGCACATGTTATGCATGTACAACTCCAAGCATTGACGAACATGGGATGAGAGTATCCCCTATGTTCAACTCAACTACAATAGAGATATTCATATCTTGATTTAGCCACAACCCCTTTCAAGTGGGTATGGGATATCAACCATTGTGTCCCATTGATGTCACACTACCCCTTGCAACTATCTAGGAAGAATCTACACATGTTCATTATGAAGCCCATAAAGCTACCGGTTTATTGAAAAAAATCATCACATCCAATAGCATTTCCTTGATATATTGTGTAAAGCTAATGCTAAGTAGAAACAACGTAATAATTAGAATAGGATGGCATACGAGTTTTAGGTGGTAGATAAGGTTTCATTACATATGCAAAAGGAATGCCTTGCAGGAGCTCATCAAAAGCTTCATCCACTCTACTATGGACCTTACGCCATAACCAAGGAAGTGAGTGAAAATGCTTTTGAGCTAGAAGTATCCCCCCATTTCTTGGACTTAACCCAATATTCAATGTGGATGTAATGTACCCCCCTACTATCCCTAGCCCCTAAAATAACATAGAGGGTAGTTACTAACCTTATTTGGCCCCTAAAGTCCCAGTTGTGGAGATGGGGTCTAAATTTTTTACCCTTTTGAAACATACAAAAACTTAAAGTGGACAACATTGTTGTGTTTGTCTCTTAGATACATTTCTAATGGTATAAACTTTATCTTGATTCGACCCTCGGATCAAAAGATAAGAACCCTCAAGACTAGATCAATAGTTGCATGCCATGTCATTAAGACTGCCCACATGGCTACCGTGTGGTCCCCATAGGTGTTTGCGCCCTGATTAGATATCCCTATTGAGATTTTAGTGTTCTTGGACCAACTTGAACTAGGAATTGTGATGTGTGTGTGTGTGTGTGTGTGTGTGTGTGTGTGTCTTTGTGTGTTCTGGATGAGGACATGCATATCCCTCCTGAGACTTTAGTGGTGTCAACCCATATCCTACATCAAATATAAATTACAAATTTATATAGGAAAATAAGGCCATCCCTCCTAAGATTGTGATTTATAAAATAAGGCCTAAAGACCAAACTACAAACATGCAGGCTTAGCATACAAATGCATTTAACGAAGACCTATTTGTCTCCATTATACTCAGGTCATCCAAACCATTTTCATGCTTAGAGATACCATAAAAACCACACAATTTTGGGAAGGTTTATCCAAGGATTCAACCTCTCACTTCCACACAAGTAAGAGAGCATCCCCTATTGATAATCAAGACATTTATCAACATAGAAAACATTTAGTGCTCTTCAAAGACTATACAATGAGATTTAACTTACATTTGCATGATAGAAGTTCATAAACTAAACCATAAAATATTTAAGAGTTTTAGTCAATAGTATTCATGCACTTGAATCATACTACCATGCAACATTATTTGGAGCTACATACATTCACAAATAATTTCCTTAATTTTATAGTTCCCATCTCATATCCTTTGATTTATAATTTAGAGATAGGGAAAACTAAAGGGTAGACTTCAATTTTTCACCCAACCATAGACCTATTGTATCGAGAATTACTTACAACAATCACCCCCAAGACAGATCCATGATTTAATGGGAATTTTTCCTTTCAACAACCCTAACAAGAATCCATATTCAATACATAGAGAATTGTAAATATATATTTCAATGGATGGTTTGTCATCCAATCAAGCACAACGTAATTTACAGTAATTGGTGCTTTATCAACTAGGTCAAGCACTCTAGGAGTGCTTTATCAACCCCAAGAAGGCACCTTGGGTGGTTTTTCAGCTATGTCAAGCACTTAATAAAAGGTTTATCAAACCATACCAAGAACCATTATGCATGTGGTTTACCATCCTTGGCAAGCATCTTGGGTGGTTTCTTTACCAATCTCTTGGCAAGCACTCATTATATTTCCTCTTCATCCTCCTGGTCTTATGGTTATAATTTTATATTTCAAGGAATCCCATTCCCTTAACTCATATCCATTTCCATATTTACTCATGAGATCCATCAAGAAGAGGTCCAACCCCCACATTTTTGTGCATTTTCCTTTTTATCATTTTCTCAAGGGTCTCTTCATGTGTCCTTGGACTCTTCCTCTTATTTTTCTAATTATTTGCACCATAAAATTAATTTATGTTACCAGCTAACCCCACTTGGTTTATATTTCCTCTTCCTTCTTAGATCATGGACCTGTGGCCACACACTTCAGGCCATTACATCATTACATTATAAAGATAAAGGGAAATTTACCAAAGGTGTCATAGCAGACCCCATTTCACCATTCTTTCCACCATTATTGGACACATTATAAATTATAAAGCATATGGCGCCGGAAAATCTCAACCCATATTGAAATGAATAGGCCAAAAGTTTTCAAATAATGGGCATAAAAATTAATAACACTCACCAATAGAGGATCCAACTATATCATGTTATCAAAGTAGGTCAACTCCTACACCAAGCGAAGTGGTTCACCAAGGACCAAGTTAAGCAGAAGTTTCCCCGGCTCATGGAGGCACTCAAAGAAATATAAACCATTTATTCTTAAGGGGGAAGGATTGATATAGATGGATATTGGTGGCCACCCTCATATTCCACTAGCTCAAAACACAATTTTCTATTTTTAACACTTTTCAATTCCTAAATTTCAAGAGCCATTTTGAGGCCCTAAATGACAATTTTTGGGGAAACAGGTTGATAGTAGTAATAAACTATATTTGACATCCAAAATTTGTTCTCCTTAGATATGAATTTTTGACACACTATTGTGTGTTCCAAATGGAGATTGTATGCAAAGTTGTGACCCCAAAAAGTTGGTGTTCTAACATACCACATCGGGCCCATAGTTATTTTGCACTTAATATCCAAGGGTTATGGTTTTGGATGTTTAAGGTTTCTCATTATTTCTTCATTTTAAAAAGGCCTTTGAGACTCATTATAACAAAATATAAGAAGCCATGTAGCCATCACATCTCTTCTCATAGCTAAGAAACCACCAATTGAGTTAGTTTGATTTCATTCTACATGTAAATAGTTTCAACATTTATATTTATTAATTGATGTTTAGTTTCGTTGTATCTCTCTATTTGATTTTAAATCTATATTTCATTATCTTCCCTTTTTAAATTTAGATCAAACACAAATATAAACATTAAAAAAATAATGGTATAAGAAGGAAACACGTTAAGTTGGTGGGCTCAAGCCAAACAACAATGTTTCCCCTCTCGTAAACCAAATCAAAAAGCTTAAAACAATAAGTGGTAAAGCTTGAACATCAACATTAGCATTATAAAACTCCATAGTTTACATTAGAAATAATACAAAAGTTCTTGATCCCAATGGTAACAACATGGGATCATCCCAAATCCATAAATAGATGACAAAATATCCCCTTTAGCAAACCCCAGTCATAATTTATACTCATGAATTCGTATAGGAAAGATCAGGCGCAAATTGAAACCAATTCCCCCAAAAATGGTCTATCAAACTATGGTCATTTTACAAAATATTATATTTGATACATTCTTAGCTAGAGATATAATCCAATAGAGTTTAACTGGAATGGAATCATCTAAGAATAGATCGATATGGTGTGCTTTTCTAACTAGTTACTCAGTTTGGAGGAAGAGTTGATCAATAGCACAACCAAAAATTACGCTTTGAAGGAACCATGAATATCTCCCAATTCAAGAACTTTTTACAGCAAATTCTTACAATTAACGTAATTATTGATGTTCTAAACAAAACTCATGTTTTATTACTTATAAATTATACTCCATTTTCCTAGAAATCATGCCTAAAGTTGACATCTCAATTCTTCCTAGCACAAGTTATTAGAATCATTATTCATTTCTTGGAGCGTTCTAGAAATGACCTAGGTGAAATGCCAATAACATAACAAGATTTTTTTAATGCTAGATACAAAACCCACATTTCAAAAATATCCTTAGATTCATATAGATACATCAACCTTGGAGTTTGGTTATCAGACTGTTGAGGCAAATTAATTACCTATCATTTAATTGTCAACCCGGGGGTTTCATAAAACTTGCGAAGCATGCATGCTCTATGTATGCTAGAAATTAACTTTCAATTTAGATCAATATAACTATGAAACCAAATAATGACAAACCAAATTCACCTATTCTAATTCAACAATCAACTCAAAAGAAATTATAGGACAACTATAGTAGATTGTGCAGAATTGAAACCTTAATCAATCATACTTGTAGGAATTGAAAGTACATGAAATGAAATTTACTCTAAGGGATCATGTGTGCATTATCAAAGCAGGATAATATGAAATCAATAATGAAAACCACATGACATGAAATGAAAGCAAAAACAATCATTCTTAACATCTCACACAGGAAAAGATATGAAAGTAAGTAAAAACAATCGCTCTTAACCTTTAGATAGGAACACAAAAAAGAGCAATCGCTCTTAACTTATAGATAGGAAAGAAAATAAAAGAAATCACTCTTAACCTCTCACATAGGAAAATATATGAAAGAAATAAATCTTAATCTATGAAATAAATAAATCTTAATCTATGAAAAACAATAAATCTCACACATTGTAGGTGGCTAATCCAAAAGTATGAGAGATTGCAAGTTGAGAGGCTCCTAGTTCAATAGTTACCAATCAAGGTGAACATCACTCATGAGCATGGTGCTAATTCTAAATTCCATTCAAAACACAAGTAATCTTAACTTTCCACCTGAGTATCTTCAAATTTACACATGCCCTCGAAAGGAGAAGGCTCTCCTATTTATACAAAAACATAAGAAGCTACATTATTAATGGAGGTCCATTATTCTCTCCCTAGATCCCTAGAAAACCTCATAGAGTTACAATTCAAATAGTTAATGATGAGACACATATCCTCTTTGACCTTTATCCAAATCTTCTTCCATATCTTCAAGGAAATTCGAATTTGAGCATTGGAGGCCACATAAGGGTGCCTTCGTAGCTTCCAAATGACCTACACATGTCATCAAAGTCAAAGCCAATTTTAAGTATTAGCAAGTATATGTCATTTTTCTAAGTTTTAACCATTTAATTCACTTATAATACTAGAAATCACTAGCTTTTGAAAAACACAAAGGTAACCCATATAACTATGAAAATGGAAGCCAATGAAAGATTATATGGCTATGGAGTTGTGACACATGAGTGAAATGGTGGCGATAAAGGTGAAAGTGTATGATATTTTGAAGACATTTTGGAGACCCTACATACCCCCCAACTGATGTGATTGCATGTCCTCATGAAATCTACTGTGTTTCTTAATCATGATTTGCTTTTGATGAGATTGGCTTATATCAATTGTCCTTAAACTTTGCATTTGAAAATTTCATTTCTTTTTGATAAGTATTCCTTCTCATACATTGAATTGCAACATGTTTGGTTGGTTCTTGTGTGACAACCAAATCTTAATTGGTATTGGTTCTTGTGTTTCAATACCTTGTTTACTTTTGTTGCAACAAGATTCATTGAACATATTTAAGAATGCATATTTAAATCAACCATATAATGTGCTCATCATTTAGGCATTTATTTGCAAATCACATAATTTTTTAACCATAATGAAATTATAGTGATTAGGACAAGTATGTTAGGATGAAATTAAGTGAACTGGAATGAAGTGATTATGAAGAGTGATCATAAATGGATGTCCCTTCCCACGCCAACTAAAGGTGTTTACATTTTTTTTCTTTCAAATGAGAAAGGAAATATGGTGAAGTATTTTCCAAAAATTATAATTTCAGTATTCAAGGAATTCTGTGATTAAAAGCTAGAAAATAGCATACCTTTACTTACCTAGAAAGTGGATGAACTGTGCATATGTAGAGAAGTTGTAACTGTTTCTGGATCATGGAATAGAATGTAGAATTTCATCTGGTTTGATCCAAATTGGATCCATGAAAATTATTAGAGTCCTATGACTGTATAAAATCAGGATAGACTTCAAACTTGTGAACAATGAGCTATTAGGAAGACCTCTGGATAGTGGCAGTTTGTATCCAGCAAGGAACGATGAGGACCTCGATCAAAGCGTGTCAACTGAGGCCCATGGAGACCGCGCAGGATGCAAACTAGTAGTTAGGATGTCTGGATCATAAAACAAAGGTCGTTTCTGATGCGCGATTAGCGCTAATCGCACATCATTGGGAAAAACCTGTCGAAATGGAAAGGCCTCGAGCGCTCGGTCAGAAGGGAAAGCCGAAAACCATGGGAAAATTGCTAAATCAAAAGGCGGGTCCCGCGTCCCAAAACCAGTGGAATATCAGAAGCATGTTGGGCGGTAAGTGGAATTCTCAAGAGACCCAGCAATGCCATATAATGAACGACACATGTCTGGCAGATGAGAGAGAAAACCACCCCTCATTATAGGCTAACGTTCGAGCAAGTCAACTGTGCAATAAGAGTGAACATCGTAGGACCTGGGGGATCCAAATCTAGCAGCGGAGGATGCACCTAATGGGAAATTGGATATGGAGGGAGAGTTAAGTGACGCCATATAAAATTCTGAAGTTCGATTTGACCACTGAGCTGGCGGATGAGTTATTACACAGAGTAACTGAAATACCGAATCGTTTGAGGAAGAGCTGGCGCAGTTCGTGTGAGGACAAGTGGCCACTTCCCTGTGAAACATTACACAGTGGTGATGAAGCAGAGGCAGGGAACTCCAAGTGAACAGCAGCAGGCGATCCGAAGGGGTAGAAGAGGAAACAAATAGTCATGAGATGTATTAGCTTTAAGCCATAAATAGCCAGAGAACAAAAGAAGGGAGGAAGAAAAAAAACATCATCAGAAAGGAGAGAACAGTGAAGAAGGAGACAGAAGAGAAAAAAGTAGACGCAGAGAGCCAAGCTGACCTGCAGAGCTAAGGCAACATCGAGCAGATAGAAGGCTTGAGAGGTTCAAGCAATCCCTGTGAGGATATCTGTCGGGAACTAAGTACCAAATTGGACTCATCCCATCAAGACCAATTGAAGTCGAGACTTAGTAATAAAGAGTATGTGCACTCTAGTGACTTAGGGAATCCAAGAACCACCCTACTGAGCATCCTCTGTTTCGAGAGACTCAATTTGAGCTCCTTGTTGTAAAAACTCTACTTTAAGACACAATAAAAGAAGGCCACCACTGAAAGCTAGACCAGAGATGTAGCCCAGGAGGATTGGGTGAACTCCTTATTAATTTTTTGTGTTCTTGTATTTTCTTACTGTGTTTTTCTTACTGTTTTCCATTTTCAGGTGTCTATGTATTTTGCAATCTTATTGATCCATTTCCTAAGATAACATAGACACACACCAACACATAAGCCTATAATACCTTCATTCATTCATTAATTAACTGAGGCCACTCATGAGTGATTTTAAGATCATGCTTCTTGGTTGCATAAATGGTGGATGAGGTGGTGAAATTAGATTCTTTATTCTTGCTACTAAATCTACTACAAAATGCTGAAATGATATAGTCTTCAACTGCTACAAAACCCGATGGTACAATTATATTCATGAGAATAAATGTATTGTTGTCGAGCATGAAGAGAAGTCATTGGATTACCTGCCATTGATGAATGACATTAACCAATGTGAGGAAAACTTGCCATTAATGTCAACGAGTGCCAAGGTACCTAAGTACATCTTGCAAAGTGCGAATAGATGAGCTGATGTCAATCCACTTGCAAGATCCAACGATCAAGGGACATTGATGTATTCCCATGATTATTGGTGGGAGAACTTGTCATTGATGCATACAAGACTCAAGGTACTAATGAGGACTCTAGCCCTGAACCTAAATAATGTGTTGATGTTGATAGGCCAAGACTTGTTAGAAGGGAGGCATTATGAACCCCCCATCATCTAATGCAAGTATGAAATGATGATTTTGGAAGGGATATAAATGAAAATTTGCAGTGTATCGAGGTTTATTTAATGGAAAGGAAAATGACAAGAGGGTAGACAAGTGAACGGAAAGAAAAAGGACAAATCAACATGTAAGCGAGTTGAATGTCTCTATTAATCGGTTAATGAATGGAAATTAAGGAAAATGTGAATGGAACATGTAAATGGAAAATGTGAAGGAAACATGCAACTCTTTGCAAGGAAAATGGTGATGATTATGCTTAGCAAAAAATTCTTGGATAGCTTCTAAGTTTGGAGAGGAAAAATGATGGCATTTATGGATGATAGAAGTGGATTCAATTGGTTCATGTTTCTTGAAATTGGTTGTAGAAAACCAATCATGCATAATTGGCTTCCTTCAATTCTCTGATTGCCTTGGAACCGGAAAATAAACATGGCACTAACATTGCAATAAAATGTAAGTGTGTTCAAAGAGAAGTGACCAATTTCTTTTTGATACATACTAAAAATTTGCATAATTAACAGGTTCATGACATGTCTTCATTTCAAATGGTTAGTCCAATTTCATAATTGCGATAGTAAATCCAATTTCTAAAAAAAATAATCTCCTCAATTTATGTTTGAATCATAGCATTTCATAAAGATAATGAAATATTATTTGCGAATGCTGGATGATTCCTGTAAAATAATCTTTGATCAAAAATTCATCAATCGATCTTGCAGATAAAGCATCTTCATAGTTCTTCTTATTTCCTGCATCATGCTTGAAAACATAATCATTAGAGAAATCCAATAAATTTTGATCATGATTTTCTGATTAGAATGAATTGTTGACAAATAGATCATTGAGTTAAATACATAACTACATAATTGTTTTTCAGCTACAGAATTGTTGTTCAACTGCAGAATTGCGCAGTTTCTGTAGCAAAAATCTTGAACATATAGTTAAGTACACGCAACTATTCATTTTTGTTATGAACAAATAACCAGTCCAATCTTCAAATTGATGAATACCTCTTCCAAAAAAATTAGCAAATAGAACAATTATTATTATTATTATTATTATTATTTCTTGCTTCAACAGGTGTGTAAATGAATCATCTCAAAATTCCCAGTCACTAAATAAATTTCACATCAATTTTCATGACAATTTTGCACTACAATTTTTTTTAAATAAATAAATAAAACTAATGAATTATTTCCAAATTAAAAAAGTGAAAAACAAAACAAACATAACATTATATTATATATATATATATAATATATATATATATATATATATAATATATATTATATATATATATATATATATATATTATATTATATACTTATGTACAAAATTAAAATATATATACAACATTATATTTCATTAATACAAAATATAACAAACATTACAAATATGTAACATTTTATTTAAAAACACTACATAACAAAAACATAAAACGTAACAAAAAAACACAACGTAATTAAAAATTGAAGTTTTCCATTTATAATATCCCATAGTGAAGGCCATGAAATAAAAATACGATGGCATTGATTCATTGAGAACCGGCAACAAACAAAACACCATATCTTACAACCTCCAAGACCACTAGATCTTTTGTGAATAACTTAGCTAAGGATCCAAATCTTATAAACAGAATCACAGCTAGGGCAATACCAGATCCTACTCCTATCTGAAGAACATTAAGAGCAACCTTTTGAAATATCATCAACGATTGATAATCTTCACAGTATTTTAAAATCATAGCGATTGAAGTGACTCTCATAACCAAAGCCATAGCCATAGCCAGATGAAAATGAAATTCCATGACTAAATGCAAAATAGGAGTGTAGCCTATAGTTGACAATTTTAAGCATAGTTTAATATACAATTGCTTATCGACATAACAATTCAATGTAACAGGGTTCCAAAAACTCAAGAGTAGTTCACTGCCAATATTACCGAAGGGCTCAAGATTTTTCGATTGTATAATGCACCTTTACAATGGATGCATCCAACATTTCTATTTCTTTCATAAACCCAGCATGACGCTCAGTGAAACATCTCTTGAATTTATCTTTAATCTCCTCCTGCAAACTCCTAAATGCGATGGACCACAGCAAATGATCAAGGATTCTCAATTCGATCAATAGGCCAAGATGCCCAACAAGAGAAGATACCATAACACTTCACATAAAATATCTGTGGTGGATCTACCTCCTGTAGATAAGGAAAGTCATATCAGGGCCACAACTGTTGTTTGTGCATTAATTGAAAACCGTTTTTTCTCACACAATATGCTAATAAGGCTTCTGAGAACCCCAAAAATATCTCAAATGGTTACAAATTTGAGAAAATCACTCTAAGGTAACATAATTAACCTCGTTTTGAGAAAAACCTATGTTTTATTTTTTTGAAATTCATTTTCATTTGGTCATAAAATGCGATTTAAAAATGATGTTTTTAAGTTGTTACACATTCTGGCAAATGCTCAATTAACAAAATCACTTGCTGGATATTTCATGTCCACCGCAAAGCATGGATAAGGATGATCACATTAAATGAGGAACCATCAGAGATCTTTTTTTGTATCTTGTTCACAGTGTGGCGAATCCATTAACCATGAATTACTAGTCATCCATGAACATGACAAGTGTGAGTTTCCACTATCAACTATCGATCTCGATGAACATCTTAGAGTGCTTGATTTATTCCTTTTCAGAAACAACTTCCTTCATGGTATCCAGTGTGTCTTCATTCATCAATATGCCATCTATCATCTCCTTGTTACTTTCTTCAACAATATCACCATGATTTTATTTCTAATTTTTAGCCCAATCTTGATCATCTGGCAAATTCTCTTCTACTGACACATTAGTAATGACCTGCTAAATAGGTTGAGATGCCCATTTTTCAACATTTTCTTACAGTTCGTCTAGTTTGTCTATTACTCTTTCAATACCTTCTTTTTCATCAATAACCCTAACACTAACCTCAATTGTCCCAAAACTGCTTGAAAGATTTCCGTCAACCGGACCACAGGAAAAAAGTTGAATCGTAGGGAAAATGGAAAAAATAAGAAATACTACAACGATCCTCAAATCAGATAGTGCAATGCCACCAACTAAACTGTCGATTATTCCTCTGATTGCCATAGCCAACCATGACAGTGATTTCAAATCTCCAACAGATCTTGCCCTCCTCTGTTTTATAGCCTCTTCAGGCAAGATTTTTTATTTTTTATTTTTTATTTTTAAAATGTTGCATGAGAGCCTAAATTGTCAATTTATCAAAAAGAATTGATAATTTTATTTAAACATTTACATTTCCCTTATTCAAAAACATGACAATTTTTTTATGTTATTTTTTTATTGAAAATCTAACATGATTTTTTTTTAATTATCTAAAATCAAAACATGAATTTTTTTTATTGAAAATATTTGTGATGTTAATGAAAAAAATGAAAAAATGCAAGAAAATAAATAAAATTCTAAAAGATTTTAAAGTTTAAAAACTTAAAAAAATGCAATCAAGAACTTAAAAAAAAATGCAATCAAGCTTGATTTTATTTTTCCTATTTTATCTACTTGAAATATTTTTATTTTTATTTTTTTTAAGTATATGAATGTTTCCAATGGAGCCATTTACAGATTAGACTTTCTAGAACGTTCATAGCCAAATTTGAAAAATGTACCTGATTGTGTATGAGGACATGAGAAATTATTTTAACCTTTAGATTTGCCACAAAGATCTCTTGAAGGATGGATGAATTTCATGGCGCAATCGCTTTTTGATACCATTCCACAATGTAGTCCTTGTGCTCCAAAGAATGTTTGATCTTCATTCTAGATCCTTTCATCCATAAATGGTTAGTATCGATTTTTTTTTTTTTAATAAAAATGATATGCAACTAAATTATTTATGCATCTACATGTTTTAATCATGAATCTTTTTTTTTTGAAAAATGAACTCTAGATTGAAAGCTAGTTCCTATGCACACTTCCACGAAAACGATGCCAAAATGTTGATGGAAATTAATTACCTATCATTTAATTGTCAACCCAAGGGTTTTGTAAAACTTGCGAAGCGTGTGTGCACTGTATATGTGAGAAATTAACTTTCAATTTAGATCAATCTAACTACGAAACCAAATAATGACAAACCAAATTCACCTATTCTAATTCAACAATCAACTCAAAAGAAATTACAGTACAATTATAGTACATCACGCAGAATTGAAACCTTAATCGACCACACTTGTAGGAATTGAAATTACATGAAATGAAATCTACTGTAAGGGATCATGTGTGCATTATCAAATTAGGATCCTATGAAATCAATAATCAAAACCACATGACATGAAATGAAAGCAAAAACAATTATTCTTAACCTCTCAAGCAAGAAAATGTATGAAATTAAGTAAAAATAGTCACTTTTAACCTATAGATAGGAAAGAAAATAAAAACAATCTCTCTTAACCTCTAGATAAGAAAGCAAATAAAAGAAAACACTCTTAACCTCTCACATAGGAAAAGATATGAAAGAAACAAAAATAATCACTCTTAACCTCTCACATAGGATAATATATGAAATAAATAAATCTTAATTTATGAAAGCAATAAATCTAAATCTATGAAAAACAATGAATCTAACACATTGTAGGTGGCCAATCCAAAAGTATGAGAGATGGAAAGTTGAGAGGTTCCCAGTGCAAGCATTACCAATCAAGGTGAACATCACTCATGAGCATGATGCTAAATCTAAATTCCATTCAAGACATAAGTAATCTTAACTTTCCACCTGAGTATCTCCAACTTTACACATGCCTTTGAAAGGATAAGTCTCTCCTATTTATACAAAAACATAAGAAGATGCCTCATTAATGAAGGTCCATTATTCTATCCCTAGATCCCTAGAAAATCTCGTACAGTTAGAACTCAAATAGCTAATGATGAGACACATATCCTCTTTGACCTTTATCCAAATATTCTTCCATATCTTCAAGGAAATTCGAATTTGAGCATTGGAGGCCACATAAGGGTGCCTTGGAAGCTTCCAAATGACCTACACATGTCATGAAACTCAAGCCAATTTTAAGTATTAGCAAGTATATGTCATTTTTCTAAGTTTTAACCATTTAATTTACTTATAATACTAGAAATCAATAGCCTTTGGAAAACACAAAGATAACCCATATAATTATGAAAATGGAATCTAATGAAATATTATATGGCTATGGAGTTGTGACATGTGAGTGAAATGGTGGCGATAAAGGTGAAATTGGATGATATTTTGAAGACATTTTGGAGACCCTACACAGATTTGTATAGGAGTAGTAGGATCTCACTAGAAAAAATTGTCATTGGTAACAAATCAAGCATTTTCCTCTTTAATCTATTAAAAATAAAATGAAATAAAGATAATTAACTAATGATCATTCTTAGTTTCTTTTTGAGATATTCAAGGCGAAACTGATTAAGAAGGGCAATGAATTAGTGACAACATGTGGGAAAATGGCCAAGAAAATGTATATTGAATGGAAAATTGGTAACTTGGAAAAGGTAGGCACAATAACACTCAAAGAAAATTACACTTGTCTATTACAAGATAATCTTAGCTTGGTTTGACAAACCTTCAACACCATTGGAAAACTCTTTCCAAACTCTTAAATGGGTCACCCTTTATTTTTGTTGATTTCAAACTTCATCTAGAAGCCATTTTTCCATGAGGTGTCAATTCCCATATTATTTAAATTAAATTTCTTCACATTTGTCACTTGTACTATGAAATCACCTTCTCTTTTCACTTTTGGACTCATGCATTAGATTTCATCATGAGAAACTACTCATTGTTAATGTTTATAGGGTCTCCTTTGGACCCATTCCCTGTGGCATTTCACATTTAAGAAGCATCACTTTGTTCATTACATTTTTCTACCATTATGTCGATATCTTCTTAGGCACCCTCACATTTTGATTAATGGATTCGACCATACACATTATACATTTTCCATCTATCAAGTATTAGAGCCTTCCTTAGATGGCCACTCCATCACCATTATCCTTTTGCATTTTTCTGCCCATGTCCTTTAATCCCCATTGGAATGGGATTATGAGTTATCTTCATACTAGATCCAACACCATCTTCATTTCTCATTTTGATGATAGAAGCCTATGTCCCCTTCGACTACGCCCTTTTAGAACCACTAAGTTTACCCCAAGATGTCCTTGTACCAATTGTACTCAGTTTGGTTAATGCAAGCACCACTGAGTCACCATTATGTATCATGGATTCTATTTAGAACCAAATTGAGACATATTACAATATGTTAGCCCCTCTATGTGTCATTCCCATCATGTTTTGAGATTTGCCCTCCAAATTTCCTATTGATTTACTAATTTTTCTTTGAAAATCCTTTATCTAAGCAATTAACCATTCTGAGTGGAATGCTTTATTCACTACCAGGTAAACCTTGTGTTTTATGCTTTGAATATGGAATTCATAAACCCATCCCTCAAAGCACTCTATCACCCCCCTTGGTCTCAATCTTTCTCAATCACATTATATTTCATACCTCATGCCTTTGTTGAGTATTCATCATTGCCTTTGCCTTGGTGGGCTCTCCTTTGTTGAATTTAGCACATGTATTCTAGGAAAGTGGCCTAGAAGATGGTGTACTTCGGATCCATTTTATCCATTTATAGGTTCTTAGAATCAAGAAAAGGGAGACCTTAATGCCATTTAACTTGGTTGTTTCTTACATGCTCAACTCCAACTCATTATCACACAATCAATAATTGGACACTTGATTGTCCATTTCTTTAGTAGATTGTACCAACATTCATCAAGCATGTGTGAGATGTTACCATACCTTAGGTGGAGATTTCCCTTCAAGTTGTCACCCATATACCTAACCCTCAACATTTTATGATACAACCTTACATGCAATTTAATATATTTAATTGTCTCAATTTTTTCCATTTGCAAAGTTCATCACAAGTTCCCCCTTTGAGTTGGCTCATTCACACCTTTAGAGCACTATTACTACCCAACATAGCTTATCTAATTGTGATATCCCCCTCTCATTAGAATGGTGGCATTTGGTCCTATGTACCCATCTTAGCAATAGTCATTATATCATCCCTAATCCTTTTGTTCTAAGAACATGTACATGGGACTATGTATTTCATTGTATTATTTTTCTATCCCATCAATGATAGAATATTCATGCACTATATATTATTTTTCTCAGGTCCACTTTTTGGGTACATCAATACTATTTTACTTAGTTGTCTCGGAAGTTATGGGTGTGCATACTTTTCCCCATTGATATCATGTACACCCACTTGGAGACTCTTGATTGGTGAGTGGTTTCACCTCCTCCTCCTGTGGTTTGGATCATTTCCAAAATGACTCTCTCTCCCTCTCTCACTCCATGACCACCTCATGTGTTTAGTGAAAGAAAACTATAATGTATTTCATTCATATGTTGTGCTCCTAATACTCATATATCAGGGAAAAATATGTTATCACATAAAACAATATCACCTAGCCATAAGTAATTTAGTGGATTGAAATATGCCATGTAGTATGGGTTTTACACATTAAAACACACCTTCACCTTATGATGTAGCCTAAGGAACCACTTTTCCTAAGTCATTTCTGTTAATTAATTTTCCCACATGAGAACAAACCATAAATGCATTAATTTTAGGTTGTTCATATAATTTTACCCATCAAAGTGAAAATAATACAAATTATTTTCACTCACATTTTCTTGTTTCCGTAGGTATAATTCAATTAATAATTTGTTTATAGATTATTCCTTAATCCTTTAAACATACTCTTAGAGATAATTTAATAAACCTAAATTATTTCTAACTTTCATTACCATGTCAACTAGAAGTAATTTAATAAATCCATTTATTTATTAATTATTTCTTGTCGTTTTACCCAATTTTATTAATTAACTCAATTAAACATTATATTTTGAGTTAGTTTTCCAAACAAAGGTTATTGTCAATTTATTTTAGATTTTCCCCTAAAAAATAACAATAACATAAAAAATAGGTTAGGTTTTGATTTGGTCAAACAAATATTTTATTATTTGACCTCATCAAATCTAACCTAGTTTTTTATTATAACTAGCCATGTTTTCCTTTCTCATTCTACATGACCATTATCATCATCCAACTTTTCCTCTTATGGCATTCAAGTGTTGTCCACTAGAGCCTCATCATCTTTTTTCTTCGTGTCTTTAGATTGTACAACAAGTTCTAGAGAGAGGGAGTCATTTCAGCTGCAAAAAAGGATTACAAAAGAACCCTCCCAAGGATGAGGTCCTATTGAGACTTTCTCATAGGAAGATTCTCAATAGGCAAGACTATTTTAATAAAATAGTTTTATCTTTGGATAATGGCTTTGTAATTATTATGTAATTTTTATATGTGTTCTTCTACCTAGCTTTTGTTTTTGTTATTTTATGCAGGCATGTTAATTACACAAATGAATAATTGTTTCTTCTATGGTTTAACTATTAGTGTAAATATTTTGGAAAAGTGTACAAAAAATGCTTCACCTAAGTCGTTGGTGATAAGTGACCCTAACAACAAGTTATGGTTATTTACGCTTTAGATATGCAATGAAAAAGAAGAAAACCATCTAGCAAAAATATTATAGGCAATCCAAAGCATAGAACAATAAGAAATAACTGATGCAATAACCTAATAGAAGAAGGCTTTAAACTAATAATATTTTTATTAGAAAACACTTGGTGAAAGAGGTTTATAACAAGGGTCTACAAATCCCCCTTCGTGGGATGGGCCCTTTGATGTCCTTATCCTTCAATGATCTATTTCTCTCTCTCAATATATAGAAAACCCAAAAGCAAGATAGAACTCAAGTGGGAGCTAAAATGTGAGAAGACGATAGTGGTGAAGATGATAATGATCATGGTTAAGAATGAATGGAAAACCATCTTATTTATAACAAAGTATTGGGCTAAATTAAGAATTGGAAAATAATAAATATTATTGATCAAAGCAAGACTTAACTTTTAGGAATACTTTATTATATTTTTTGGAGAGGAAAAAGATATTCAAAATGGTAAAATATCTTTACTTAGAAAATGGTTGAAGTAATTAACAAATAAATTGAATTATTAAACACTTTGTGAGCGTTAAGAAAGGTGTGAATTTGAAATAATTATTAAATAATGATTTAACAATCACTCCAAAAATAAAATTAAGGAATAATAAATAAATAGTGATTTATTTAATTATTCCAAGTGATTTAGTCAAATGTGACAAAGAATAATTATCAAATAATGATTTAATAATTATTCCTAGAGAAAATAAAATAGATATTGATTTATTTAATTACTCTCATGGTTTTTTTTTTTTTTATTTTAAACAGAATTAATTTAATAAAAATTGTTTACTAAATTATTTCCAATGGTGAAAGTGATTTTACTATGGTAAAATTAATATTGCATGGTGTATTTCGACCCACCTACATAGAAATGGCTAGGTGATCATTGTTTAGGTGATAATAGATTGGCCCCAAATGTATGAGTGTTAGGAGAAAATCATATGATCGAAATATGTTGTAGGTTACACTTCCACGATACACCAAAGGGGAGTCAGAAAGACAGAGAAGGAGAGACAATTGAAGCAATGCAAGGAAGGATGAAGAATTGGAAGGGGAGAGACCTACTAAGTTGATAGAAGTCTCCTTTTTATTTTGGAGTACATAATCTCAAATGAGGTGGGGGAGGCATACCCATACTCATCGAGATAACTGAGTAGAAATAATAATGGTGTGCCCAACAGTGTGGGACTTTGCTAGAAATTACATGATACATGATATGCTGGCATCAATGGTACAAAATGTGATACAATATTACAATGAATCCCATATACATAATGTGCTTGGAAAACAAAGGCCAAGATTGAATACAATAACATCTGTTGATCTAAGTACATGAGATATAATTCCCCTCAAGATGACATGGCGAGGGGGGGATCACAACCAAAGAATCCATGACGCACAGGAAAGGGTTATGAAGATCTGAATGAGACATGCATGTTGTGGGTGTTGTAAGTGGTGGAAACTGAACCCATAAAATTTGTGGAATGACATCTGAGGTTGGACCAAGATCTGCTGACATCCAGGCATGTGAGTGGCTACCTAAAGGGCACCCTCTCATGAGGTTTGGAACCTCTCACACATAACCAGGAAATACTGGTACATTTTTTTGGATCACCATACCATCAAGTGTACAATTATCGATCATGTGATAGTGATTTGGAGTCAAGTGCACATGAAAAACTAAGTCGAAGGGCAGTAATGAATCCCTTTACTTGATCCAAGGAGTCAAAGAATGATGAAATTTGGAGCAAAGGTACACCACACTCTAGACCACTCTCTTGGAATAAATGTGCTAAATTCGATAGAAGAGGGCCTGCTAGAGGTGAGGAAATCAAGATTCGTCAACAAAGGCATGAGGGTCATGGAATGTGACTAGTGGAATAACACCAGGGATGATGATGGAAGAATATAAGATGAGAGGTGGACGGATGACCTGCCTTGTGAGAGCATGATATGCATGTTTGACTTGGCAATGATTAACTTGATTATATAAGGGATGGTCAATTACTAAAACTGAGGATTTTCAAATATGGAGCAATAGAGTTGGAGGCAAAATGAGCATACCAGGATGAATGCAACACAAATATGGATAATATATTATAAAGGGACACAAGGGGACTCGGAATAGACTCCATATATGCAAGGGTGACTCATCTTTGATGTCCTGAACAAGGGTGACTCGATTATGCTGCCACATGAGGGGAGACCTAAACGGGACCATGAAAACATGAGTAAAAAAATTGTTACTCATGACAAAAATCAACACGTGAGTTGAACAGTACAAAGGTAAAGTAATACGAGTGTACAGGTGGCTCATATGAAGAATTCAATTTTAATAAGTAGCAAAAGTGAGACCTCGTGGAAGAAATGGCTTCCTAGTGAAGTGTCAAATTACTAAAACAAGGAGAGAATCAGGATAGAACTCGGTGATATATTTCCAATAGTGTTGAAGGTTCGTCAAACCGAGCTATGGTTTGGTCAGAATGGGTGATGAAAAAACTAGGGTTTTTCCTATAAAAGAGATTCTTGCCCCACAATCCAATTCATTTTCACATTGAGTTGTTGGAGAATTTGGAGAGGAGGAGAAGGCCATAATTTTTTATGAGATCATAGTAGACAAACGAATCATCAAAATTCAGATATGTGAGTTGTAACTAGGTGGCCTAACTTTACTCATCAATTTTCATGAATTAAACATTCATACTAGGTCCTCAAATCAGTGGGAGAAGCCCTTTCCTTTCCACATGGTTGCAACACACATGTTTTCCCTTTTCTACATTGTGGAAAATAGAAATTGGGGCAAAAAGTGCATCCAACGCAATTTTGATGGCAAAAATTGCATTTTGGACTTGAAGGGAAAAGCGGGTCTGGGCGTCTCTGTTGGGCTGGAGCTAAGAACCAGGAGTTGATTATTTTGAATCTCAACTAATAAAACATAACGGTATTTTGTAGGTATGGTAGGGCTAAAGATCGTATAGTGAGAATGAGACTTTGATACTCTTTGTGTTAAGGTTCAAGGGAACCAAGAAGTTAGAGGAACTTTGCCACAGCATGGGTTGTTGAAGTTCTTGGAGAACCCATTGATGAGGGCTGGTGAGCCACTATTATCCATGATTATGCGTTATTGGGATGTAGATCAGGAGGCCTTTTTGGTACAATGGCAGAGGATCGAGATCATTATCAAAGACATACTTTTTGACAAGATTGTCACCCTTGGGGGTGGTGGGTGAGATACTTTTTGATAAGTGAATAATGAATGGAAAACCCTTCTATTTATAACAAAATATTGAGTTATCCTCAAATAATGAGCAATAATAAAATATTATTGATCCTATTCTTGGAATAACCACCTGGGATATTTTATTATATTCATTTAGGAGGGAAAAGGTATTTAAACTTTTATTTAGAAATAATAAATCATTTATTTATTATCTCAAGGAATTAGTTAAGGAATAATAAACAAATAAGGATCTATTTAATTATTCCTAAGGGATTTAGTCAAATTTAACAAAGAGTAACAATTAATTAGTGATTAATGAATTATTCTTGTAGAAAAATAAGATAAATAGTGATTTATCTGTTTATTTCTCATGATTGGGTCAAATTTGACAAGGAATAGTAATAAAACAACGGTTTAATTAATTATTCCCAGAAGAAAATCAAGTAAATAGTGATTTGTTTAATTATTCTTCATGTGTTTAACTATAAATTACTTAACACAGGTGGTTTATTAAGTAATTTCTCGCAATGAAAGCAATTTCACTATGGTAAAATTGGCTTTACATGGTGTACTTCGATTCATCTAGTAAATTAGGCTAGATGATAAATTTTTTGGTGATAACGGAAGCTTCCAAGGCATTGTTGAAAACATTGGGGATAGAGGATTATGGGAACAAATCACAATACTCCCATGAAAGTGCACATTTCCGAGGAAGAATTAAGGCAAGATCTCATTGTGAGGATTTCACAACAGACATTCAAGAAAGGTATAAAAATTTTGAGTATTTTAAATTTCATTTTGATTACAAGCATATAGTTAATAATGAGCAGAAATCATGGCATAGAAGACCATGTATCTTTTGTGGTTTTCATAACCATGTGGTTGTTCAGTGCTGGAAGAGAATGGCAACAAGAAAGAGGATGAGGCATGAAAGACCTTCTCCACATCAGGGAAGGAAAATGGTTAATAAGGTTTGGAGGAAGAATACTTTTTACAATCATTGCAATAAAGGTGGACATCAAAGAGCCACATGTTGGAGGCTCCATCTAGATTAGTGTCTCAATGACAAAGCCCCCGTGCAGGACCCAAATGGTGAAGATGTTCAAGAAGTGAATCCGCCACAGGGAGATAACCTGTTCACTTTGATGTGTGAGAGATGGCTTTACTAGCTATAGTAGCTTGTAATGGCCATATTTTGTAAATCACCTGTTGCGATATAATTTTAAAAGTGATGATGTATTTTCGATCACTTATTAAAGTAACGATGATGTTTTTGGTCCTTTGTTGGTAGCTAAGGTATTGGTTCTTATTATGATGTACACTTGACCAAGGAGTGTGTGTTATAGTCTCTTGGCTAGTATGGGGATGCTTGGGTCATGATTGGTCACATAATTGAACATGTAGTTTGCAAAAATGTATTATATGTTTTCAGAGGATGTCGGTGTCATCTCATCACCTATGGCTTTGAAGCACAAGGGTGAAGGAGAAGGAAGTGTGGCCTATCAGGATACTTGTTTTGCAAACAATGTAACACATCAGTTGCAGATTATGTTCATGCTTTTGGAAGACCAAAAAATATTCAGTGGGGAGGAATGATCCAGGTGGCTCCAGAAACACTCAAAATTCAAAAGTGGCTTTGGAAAAGCTCAAAAATAAAAATCATTGTATTAAAGTGGAACCAGGGTCAGATTGAATATATCGATGCAATATTTCCAATGGCATGTGTTAGTGTCAGTCTTTCCAGCATTCCTCCAGTGATCAAATATGCTCTTACAAAGTGGTTTCAGAGTGTTAAGGTCAAATTTTGTCATTTCAAAAAATTTTCAAGCAAAATTTGGTCACTAGGCATTAGGTCTAGGGTTTGCTTTAACTCCTTCTAAAGTTGCCCAAATACCAATCTATGTCACTATTCACCTGAGTCTATCATCATTCATAGGTTTTTCATTATCACGTCAGTGTCTAATGAGTCATTTTACATCTTGTTCATGCTTCAGTTGTGCCTTGGCAAGTTCATTTCCCTCTCCTAGGGTTTTGAAGCCAATTTCTCTTGGACGGTCAAATCATCAGAAAAACTTGTTTTCTAATGTTCATACACCTTCCCCTATCCTTAAAGTACCTTATCAAACACTTCCCATCCCTTAGATCCGCCAAATTCCTCATTTTTCCACAAACCCTAGTTTCTAGCTACAACCTGGCAATTTTCTAGGTTGGGCCTGTGTTTTGCCCTTTTGGACCCTTTCCCCTCACTCAATCTCTGAGATT
>APFE030257204.1:11338-35885 GCA_000404065.3 Pinus taeda
CAAAAACTGAGCTCAATCCCCGCACCCTGAATTGCACTCCCTCCAATTGCCACCAAAAAACCCAAAAACTCTAAAACCAATCCCCAATATCAGTTTACTAGCCTAAAATCCTTGTTCCTAATTGGTCAGCTTATCATATTGAAAGATCTACCGAATCTGACCCGAGAGAGCCTTCTCATACCTCGTAGGGCTAGCTACGAGGTGAAATGGTTTGATGTAGCCTTGAGAGTTTGTCTATCTCAGCCTAGGTGAATTCCAAGCGCTAACACAATGAATGTATTTCAGTCAGCATCATTGAAATTTGTGAAAAATAACTCAATTCTAGAAGAACGCCAAGCCTTGACTGACTTGGAGTCCAGTTAGGAAATCCGCCATAGAATTCTGCAATGCAAGGCATGCCAAATGTAACTATGGTGTGACCTGCTTCCGCATGGCGTTTGATTTTGAGATTTTGCAGAAAAAGTTGCTGCTTCTAAATGCCTATGAAACACGGTTGTTGAAAACACATACTTCAGGGAATAAAAACGTAGACTCAGCATTGCTTTTCTTTGAACATCGAATTTTTGTTTCAATTCCCTTCATTATTAAAAAACAAATCGCCGTGGGGCAGCAAGTCCCTGCCACCAACTGCATATATTAGAATTTGGGTTCAATTCAATGCTACAATGAAATAAATAGATTACGTTAAGCAACTCGGGCACTAGGTAGTGGGAAGAACATAAATTACAAGACGAATTTAGTAAAGCATATTTGCCTTACATTGTCAGTTTTATATTGAGCAACTTCGATGTGATATAAATTATTTACTATGGGGCTCAACTATCTCAACAGGAAGCATCCTGCCCTGTCGATGCAAGAAAAATAAAAGCATAGGATAACTAGGCTTAACATAGACAACAAAAATAAAAACATTTTTCCAGCCACACCCTAGACCTAGCTTAGTGGAAAAAAATAATGATAAAATACAAAAAACATAATAGGACTACTATGCCTAATGCAACTTGATTCTTGACTCTCAAAAGTATCTCCAACTTTCTAAATATGGGCATTGGGGATCTGTGTTATGCCTAACCAATTGTGGGGTTATTAAATTATTAAACCATTGGATGAGAGTACAATGTCCAAGTTGAGCAATGATCCCCATTTTAGTTCCATGATCCTTCAACAAATGTGTTTAGTGGAATGCTTGGTGGTATTCCAAATTCTTAGTATTTCTTGACTCCTGAGTTTGACTTAGTTTAGACGAAATCCGAGCCAAGACAGGCTGATGACTCAAAAAACATGGTGAAACGAATGAATGAAAGACATGCTGACTTGCCTTAACTCTGTAAGTTTGTTTATGACTCAAGCGATGTAAGTCTGGGTAGTATAGTTAACCATAGTGTGATATGATAAAAAATAAATAATTAACCACTTTATGGAAATCGGTAGTTTTATTTTTTTTAATAAAAATATCATCATGAGTGAATTTCAACAAAAGTCTATGTTTTACTCTTTAATTGATTTCGCTTACACCTGTTTAGAAAATGTGAAATGTACCATTCTTTCACGAGGATAAGGTCCCGTGACTATTTGAAAAACACATTTAAACAAGATAAATTGTAAGAAATTTATGTTAAGACAACTCCGAATAAGATAAGCATAACATAAGATAAGATAGTGATGGTATTGAAACAAAAAATACAAGTGAATGGATGTATCAGGTAATGGCAAATAAGAGGATGGGACATGTGTCATACATGCAGGTGGCGACAAGTAAGGTTTCACCACCACACTGCACTTCGCATATTCACCACCACATGGAGCCGTTTCTATCCTGCGGCCATCGCAGATGACCAAATGAAAGTAAAGCTGTCCAGGGTTTCCACAATTGCACCCGCCATCGCTGCTGCCAAGGTTCTCAGAGTATTATCAGGTATGGGCATATATTCAGATCGAATTGGTTCGGAAGATCTTGGATGGTTGTGTCTGTGGACCCAGAGTTCAACAAACATATTCTGCAACACGAAGGTAGGCTGTTTCAATCCAACTTTGTGCATATGGTACTTTGATTGCAGGTATGGCATGCATACAGGCAAGTCTGATTTCATCGACATGCAAGGAAAATTCTGCTTCAGATCATTTAGTTAGAGCAGATGACCAAATGAAAGTAAAGCTGTCCAGGGTTTCCACAGTTGCACCCGCCATCGCTGTTGCCAAGGTTCTCAGAGTATTATCAGGTATGGGCAGATATTCAGATTGAATTGGTTCAGAAGATCTCGGATGGTTGTGTCTGTGGACCCAGAGTTCAACAAACATATTCTGCAACACGAAGGCAGGCTGTTTCAATCCAACTTTGTGCATATGGTACTTTGATTGCAGGTATGGCATCCATACAGGGAAGTCTGATTTCATCGACATGCAAGGACAATTCTGCTTCAGATCATTTAGTTAGAGCAAACATCTGTCCCCAAAAGCCAATAAGGATTGCAATTTTCAGAGGAATTGATTATTCACACAAGATATCATCCTTGGGAAAGAATGGAGTTTCAAACCTCAGAAGTGTGGGGGCAAGGGCCGCATTGACAGTGGGTCCTTCAGTTTCCGAGTCAGTGAAGGAAAAGCGTAGTCGTCATACAGTGGATCCATTGGCGCCAGAGTTTCTGCCTCTTCCAACATTTGAGCAGTGTTTTCCCAATAGCACAAAGGAGTGCAAGTATAATTTTCTTTGTGCCATCATTTTATGTTATTGTCCTGTTTAAAAGCAAAAAGAATTTTACTTGGAAAGCTAATATTTTTCTCATTTCTGATTTGTCATTTGACTAGAAAGCTAAATAAATTTCTTGACTGATCAGTGCTTGCTGAAGAAAATTTAATCTCTTTAATCTATTTTCTGAGTGTTGATGATCATATCGATTTTGTGCGATGGACATGGGAAGCTTAAGGTGCCTGACATTTGATTGGTAACTAATGCATATAGTATATTTTATGACTGTTTCAGAGAAGCTGTTCATGAGCCTACTGGCACTGTGATTCATGTTCCATTTTGTCGTGTTCACTTATCTGGAGATGAACCTTATCTTGATATTTATGACACAAGTGGTCCTCAGAATATAAATCCTCAGATTGGTGAGTTTGACACGATACAACATCCCTCACATTTTTTATTTCTCAATTTAATAGTTACAGTTCTTTCATTAGATACTCGTCTTGTCTGGTTACTTACAAGTAATTTTTCAACTTGCTATGACTGCAAAAGACTTACAGCTTACGTCGGGACGAATCCAAATTTGACCACACCCACAGCGAAACAAGTAAACTCTCAGCATTGTCACCTATTCATAGAGTTGTAGAACCCTAGATAGAATATAGCGGTTACTTCTTACGTTTATTGTGTTCTTTTCATAGCAGAAAGCCATTGCTATTATGTTTCAAATATTTTCATATCAGAAAGCCGTCACTGTTTCAAATAATTTCATGATATTGCTAAGAGAAACCCGTTACTACTATGTTTGAAATAATTTCCACGAACCGATCTCCAGGCTTTTCATTCAACCGTTGGTCTGCTTTTTTCTTTGCAATTTGCCTGCAGCTTGTGGCAGGTCTGCACGGAGTGGAATCAGCTTTGATTCGAGTAACCTGCACAACAATTCTGTAATATCTGTTAGTTGTTTTACAGTTTATTTTGAAAAGAACAAAATAGAATTATTGCAGCCTTTTTTAGAAATAGTTAACACGGCCACACTAGGCTTCCTACTTGATTGTTGTCAAATTACTTCAATTAGAAATTTAGAAATTTCTGAAAGTATTTACCTGATGGGCAATTTCTGAAACTATTTACCTGTGATGGGCGGCGTGGTGACTTTGCAGGCGGCAACACCGGGTTCGTTTTGACGACATTAGAGAGGCCGCTGCAGCAGCTCTGAGAAGGCTCCTGGGGCTCCCGGTCACGTAGAAGCTCTGGGTGTGGTGATATAAGAAGGAATGGAGGTGCATTAGGTTGACACCACAGACACCACACCAATACATGCACAGAGCCATCTGTGCAACATATAAGGGATAACATCTGTCCCCAACGTAACCTAGGCGATATCCTTAATGTTAGCCAATTAAGCCAATTAACATTAAATGTTAACCAACTAATGCTATCCCAAAGATAGCATTACTTCACTGAGGTGAACATGTACCAATTAGCCAAATGCTTTTCAAAAATTTTCCTAAGTTTTGAGATCGTATACCTCGTACTGAGGCCAAATAAGACGATCGTTCCTGCCATTGGATGCGTGTATCGGCAAACATAAAATTTAATAAAATTTATCGGCAAACTTTGGTTTAACCTGAAATATGTTTATGGATTTCTGTGTCGAACTAATGCTATCGGGTAAAACCGATTACTATAGTCCCTGCCAGCCCGAAGGGCAGGGACTAAAAAAGAGGAGACTATCATTATTATGGGTTATGTCACATCGGTTGTGTTGGATTGGAGAAAGGTTCATGTAATCCATATCATCATGATAGGATGAGGGTCACGTTGGTCACATAAAGGATGTATATTTGAACTATTTTTCAATATAAATAAATGAATAATATTTAATTTTAAATAAAATTGATTTATATCAATTTGAAAATTCTGGTTTCTGTGGGTGAGTAAGAAATTCAAACTTTTTTGACTAACTCTGCACTAGAATACGCAACAGAAAGATGAAATGACATACCATATATTGTCACTATGCCACCTAAAAGTAAGAGAATCTTAGGTATTAACAATTAATAATGATGATATACAAGAATTTTGCTACATAAATGAAAAATTAGAAAGCAAGTGTTAAAAGAATAAAGAAAAGCCAGAAAACAAGGGGCAATATTATAATGAGATTATTGTAGATGAAGAACTTGCCTTTCCATGTGTTATTGTGTGATGTCATTTATGATAATTAAGAGAAAATGTTTAGGAAAATAGTGAATTTGAAAAACATGATTGACACCATGTTTATGCTTTGTTTATATTTTATATTATATTAAGATAATTGTTCTATTTTTTTATATATACGTGAGAAAATTTAAAAATGAAACTATAATATTAACCATTAATTTAGTTGAATTTATGGGAGATTGTTTTTTCAATTATAGTCTTGGTGGATTATATTCAAGTTTTTCATAAATTTTAATTTAAAAACTGATTGTATCATATTGGTTGTTTTTATTTATTACAAGAAAATAGAAATGGAAAATAGTTAGGTTGATTATGATCAAGTTTTTTGCGGATTTTAATTTAAAATTGCTTTGGTATTTATTAGCAGGAAATAATTATGGTGGATTATGATTAAGTTTTCCATAAATATTATTTAAATTTTTATTATACCATATTTATTGTTGTTATTTATTGGAAGGAAATCATTTTGAAGATGTAAGGAAATGATTAGTTGTATAATAATAAAAAAAGAGTTTTCAATAATTCAAGTAGCAATATATGTTCATTTAAATCTAGGGATGGTAGGTGTGGGAGGGATCACATCAAATGTTGAAGAAAAAAAATGGAAATAACATTTTCCTATGGCCTAGGAATATCCACCAACAATAAAGCTAATTCTTATGCTCTTCTTCATAGTCTCTTAACAAAAAAATCCAATATAAAATCTTTGAACACCATTAGAGACTAAGTTTCATTATCAAGACAATGTTTATGAGATCAACTCCAAATAACAAGTTTGCTTTGATCAGTTCGAATCGACAAGGAAGTTAAAATTTTGTTCATGGTCTCATATTTTCATGTTCTAAGAACATTTAATTCTAATGTTGAATCTTTAGCTAATGAAGCTATGTCTCTCAATGGGGGGTATCGAGAAAAATCGGGGGTGATTGCATCATATTTTCCCTTAAGCAACCATGGTTTATGAGCTAAATCCATGTTTCATCTCCATTAATTAACACATGTTCCAACATTTCTCATATCCATTTTCAAGTGCAAATAGGCGATATGCAAAGACATGACCCCATCTCATTCACATGCGATGATTAACCATTGTCATGCCTATTGAATTCTCCCTTATGGTTTCATGGTGGTGAGGTGGATAATGAAGCAGTGCTAGGATGGAATTTTCAACTACTCTTGGATCTTCCTCAATCATGCTTAAACCCACCTAGTAAGAATTTTGATTGAGTGTTGGTTGGTTTTGTTTTTTTGAAATATGGGTTATAGTTACAACATTTTGGTATTTTTAATGGATAATTTTTAGAGTGCTTTGTTTTTTGGAACACATTTGGAATTTGGTATCTAGAATTCATCATTAGGTTCTAGCTCTGGTTTAGAGGGAGGCTTTCATACAACATCTCTCTCTTCCCTGTTTCTTTCATGGCATTCATTTCTTTGGTCCTCTGAATCAGATCAAAACTCAAATTCTATCACTCTATGCTTTAGTTTTCAAATATCTGGGATGTGCAATTTTAGTTTTAATTGGGATTATATGTATTCTTATATTCAATTTAAAATTTATAAATTTTAGGAAATATAGTGTTCTCATTGTATTTATTTTAGGAATGTGGAGGAAATAATATTCCCTATGTCCTGACATAGCTCTGGTTAGAATGGTTTCAATTTGACCTTTTCATCTTTAAGTATATTTGTTCTAGGTTTAGAAATCATGGATTATAGGCATGTTTAGGAGATTTATAAAACTCTTTTAAGGCATGACGAATTTATCGAATGCAATAGAGCCTCCCTTTTAATGTTTACCTCCAAGGGCCACGAAAATGAACATCAATGAGATACACATAATGCAACAATTATGAATATTTGGGTCCAACAAAGGCGTAAAATAGATGGTTTAGAAGTAGAGTGTAGTATGTTAAGGAACTTGGTCATCAACCTTATTAAGGATTCTCACTCCACAACTTTCATAGGTTGTTAATCAACTTTGTTCAATCAAATCTCAAGGAGAAGGAGACAACACATCAAATGAAAAATGACATGGACAACATAATTCTCTTCCTTCCAATGTAGGTCAAGAGGAGGCTAATAATAGGCTAATCCTTATGTCTTTCAAAGTCATTATAACATTATGTATTTATTTTAAGCAATATAATTATAAGAACAACTAGGATATAATAATTGTAGAAATTTTCAAACTCTCATTTGTGTTGAAAACGTAACTAGTGTTGTTCTTCATAATGTAATAAAATGAAATGTTTATCATTGATTATTATTATATTTATACTTATTTTTGGTCAAAGCATGTTCTTCAAGCTTATAGAGTCAAAGAGTAAAAATAATTTATTATGAGAGTTCCAATTGGAAATTTGAAAATAAAAATACAAGAATTTCATATTGATTCAAAGTCCACCAAAATTGTCAAGTCGACCCTCCTTGGGACCAAGTCGGCCTAGACCTCCAAGAGTCACCTATTTGAAACTGTATATAAGAGGCAGTTCAACTCTATTTGGATCATCATCTAAACACACAACAAGAATCATATGTGAACCTAACGAAGGAGAAGTGAAGGACAAGTAAAAGGAAAGAGAATGTCAAACTACAAGACATGAATATCATTCTTTTTGATGACCGAATTTTCTGATGTGACAACTCGCACATGTGAGGACAAAGTTCTATAAAAAGAAAAAAATTTTGCTAGTGCAGGCTCGAAATTTCAGGGGTCCAATTTCAAGGAGTTGACAGTTTGACTTATGTTGACCTATGATTTTGGAGGCGACTTGGAGGAAGGTTGGACTTGGATTTTTCGTGGAAGTTATGGTCTTGGTCTTGGATATCTCATTTTGATCTGATTCTTTAAGAGAAGAACTTTTTTTGGGTTTTCCCCCTTGTGGGGTTTTTCCCTGACTTGGAGCCTAATTTCTGGTATCTCTCATCTTTTATGCACTATGATTTCTATTTTCTTGTTTTGAATGGTAATTTCTTGATGATTAATAAATGAAAAATAGAAGAAGAACATTAAATAACTTCACAAGTAATTATATATTAATAAATTCCCCCTTGCATTGGAATTTCAACATGGTATCAAAACAAAGGAAGATTTAAGAAGCAAGATAGTCCTCTCTCTCTCTCTCTCTGTGAATCCTACTTCATCTTGAGACACTTATAGCAGTAATAAAAGAAATTTTATCTTGACCGAAGTATGAAGTACTTATCTAAATTATCTAGTGAAAGTATGTTGCATTGATCTGAAGGAAGAAAGCTATAGTTATATGACACTAGATCAGAATAAAAATGCAAGTTGTAGGAAGACACCGAGTGTTGTTCATGTACATGATTATGCTCCTATATATACGTTGCAAGTTCTTGAGCTCTTGTGGCTATGGAATTTTTTTCTATGGAGACATATATCTTTGTGATACAAAGTTTTTTGTGATGTATCCCTATTTGAAATGCGAGCTACAATGATATGGACTGGTGACAGTATCTCTGTGTGATGTGAACTTGTGACTATCTCTCTATGATATGAACTTGTGATAGATCCTTCTATGATGTACATATGATAGATATAAAATACGAGTTATGACTAATGACCGAACAAGAACATGACATCATTTGTAAGGAATGCGAGGACCCTAGTGTATTGTGACATGCGAAATAAGCATATGACATTATTCTTCTGCAAATTGGATTAAGACCTATGATACTTCTCTGAGGCAATATCACCATGCAAGTTAAGAGGAAAGCATTTGAACTTTTTTTTCCATGTGAAAAGAATAGAATTGGAACTTACCAACATATATAGGCATTGTTCTTTGATCAATATAAAAGGTTCTATGGAATTTCTTTGAGGCATCCAAAGAAACATATTCTGAATTTCCTGAAGTGTTATACCAAGAATAGAGAAGTGTTTAGAAAAACAATGGCCTGAACCTATGACTAATATGAACCTTCCTATGACACTATTGCAATGACATCCAAAACCTTATGTGAAACTGTGATTATATGCAAGCTCTAGAGGAGAAAATTTATATAAAGGAATGAAGTGTGTCATGAAGATCTAAGGCTCATCGTATGCATTTTAATATGAAGTTCAAAGGAACCATTTCTATGAAATAAAGAAAAACCATATGAATCATTTCATAACTCTATGGAAGCTCTGACGCATAAAATTGTATGAATGATGAAGCAAGTCTTATCTCTGAAATATCTCTCTAAAAAACCAAGCTTGTATGTGATATGTCTTTGTGAAAAAAATTGTGATCAACGGGGTAAACTTTAGAGATGGATGTTTACATGAAAGTTTAGCAACCTTGGCGAATCTTACTAGTCCCTAATATCCAAATTTTAAAATGTTTGATGATAATTTTCTAAAAATGTTTAGATTTCTAATTATTTTATATTAGACAATATATAATATTGGTGATTTTTAAGGTAAAATACTTTTATGCTATAAAATTTGGGCGAATTCATTTTTAGAAAAATGGAAATTGGCGATTTGTTTTTGGAAAAAGCATGGAATATTAGCCCACCTGCGAAAATTAGCCCCTAAAATTTTCCCTAGTGATCAAATCTATGCTACAGGATCAAAATACTGAGGTATATAGTCTATGGAAGGGACGAAAGTCATCACTAGAAGCTAAGACTATATGAAGCAATGTTTTATCTCCTTGTAGAAAGAACTATGATAAGACATCTGAAGGCATATGAAGCTCATATCTATGGCACTATTTACGAGGGCCTGAGGGACATTGTTCTATGGTTATATATACTTGTAGAGGATAGATTTATGACATTATGGATTGGATCATTGGAAGGACGAGACAAAAATTAAAGACCGAGACTTTGTGAACTATGTGACAAGATATTTGAAGTTTTTATGAAGCTCATAAAGTAGTCATACTACCAAGATTTTCTTCTTATAGATGTTGGAAATATTGAGAGGGGGGTGAATCAATATTTCTTAGCATTAACACTTTAATAATATTTTTCATAGTATTATTTAATCTTCAACAATATTATTATTATATAGTATCATAGATCAAAAGGAGTAAACAACAACTTATAACAATGGACAAGATAAAAATAGTAGACACAAATAGTTTTAGGTGGAAAACTCCCTATGGGTAAAAAACCACCAAATTCTTCTCAGTAATTGTATTATTCTCATTAAAAGAAATAATTCATCATGTTTTCAACTCCAACTAAAGGAGGCATCGATCCCTTGATTTATAGGCACCGACTTGAAGAATGCACTAATGCCCTAGTGTACAGGGACCAACCTGAAGCAAATTCCAATGCCCTATGATTTATCATCATCCACTGAAAGGACACTCCAATGCCTTGCCACAGCCTATGAAATGCCCTAACACCACCCTTCTGCCCTGAATTTTTCTTAGGTTCCAACGTAAAGGTGACTTCAATCACCTTCCTTGCACCACCCTGCCATGCTACTCAACACACAAACAATGTTTCACACTTTTCATATTGGATCCCCTCTGTGATGTGAATCAATATAAGAAAACTGTAAAGAATATGCTTTTATTCTGCTTGGTAAGAATAGTATTTATAAGCCCTTGCAACCACACATTGCTCAATACTTCTCTAATTGACCAATATAAATCATTGTTCACCAAACTGACATATGCTCAATCATAAAATCAAACCAAGCTATTTCACAACTATACATCAAAACTTGGCTTTCAATGTTGTAATGTCCATTGATCACTGCACAATACACTATAACTACTGCTAACATTGCACTGCGCTGCTCATGAATGAATAAGCGTTCAACGACTTATGAGGTGGTCAATCAAATCATTGTGCCAAGATGCTAATGTTGCTGTAAGTACTGGGCACTAATGTATGATAGTAGCTCAAACCAAGATGCCACGAGTCTTCCCTATGACCCTCTTACAACTGTCTCAAAATACTCCCAAGGAGGTATACCAACATATGTCTTATAGCTGCTCAAATGTAGCTATGAAGTACCTTCCATATTGTTGTCATATAATGTTGTCCTTGTCTCACTGCTTGTCATGCCATGTCAAGTCAAATTCACAGCATCATATCAATGTCTTGTCACAAATGCACATGAAGGTTGCTTCAAGATCTCTGTTATGTATCAATGTCAAATCATTGTGTCAACACACTGTCAAGTCTATATGCCCATATGTAAAATCTATGTGTCAATTCAATAGGTAAAATATATAAGTTAAGTCTATAGATTAGGACCATAGGTAAAGTCATTGAAAATGTCTCACTTGTATATTATTATAGACTCGTTGTATAATTTACTACTTGTCCAAGAATACTGTCACAAACCACTTTGTCAAGAATGTTATAGCTAATGATGAAAAATTTGTATATTACCTAACAAACTACCATTCTAAATATATGTTTGTTTTCAAGGCAGTGTCAAATATATCAACTCAACAAGGTATGTCACTTTAACAACAATTCATAGTAGGATTGTGTATAATTTAACATCTAATGGAAGACCAACATTTAGCCAAAAACAATGTTGCAATATGGACCTTGTTTGTGGTAAAAAATGATCCTAGGAGGATTGTTTGAAATAGTATGGTATAGGACATAAGGTTTTTCAACAAGGTTTAGCTATTAAAGTATTGCCACGATTTGTCACGTAATACTAAATCTCACAGAAGATTATGTCATAGTAGCTACTGTCATAATAATTCAGTTTCATTACTTGTTAGAATGTTTGCTATATAACTGAGTCAAATATCAAGTTACTATAAAGTCTATATGTATATGTATACAAAGTCTTATGAGAAAATTACATTCAATTATGTCTTGTGAATACCAAAACACAACACAATTCGAAATCAATGACTAGCTTAGTGCATTTGATCCTTGAAGTTGTTCATTGATACAATGCGATTAGTACCACTGTATTATGGTGAGAATCGATGTCATATATTGAAAATGGGATGTCAGTGTCTTACTACAATTATTAAAAACTTCAGTTCTTTATAAGGCTAAATTGTCCATCAAGGAATTCTAAGCTCATCAATATGCAAGTCTTCAAATGACACCTATGCAACCTGCTCAATACATTGCTTTAATTCAACCTTATATTATAGGAAGTTCTTTAATATCATACCTCAAAGGCTATAATTTGGTCAACTTGATTTCAAGCATTCTTTCAAGCCAAGTATATGTCTACTATATATCCACCGAAGTATTATTAATAATACTTCAACAATGCTACTTTGTTTATGAAAATAATAAGTTAGCTATCCAAAATTATGTTGCAAAGATGCTCTGAAATCAATGTCAGATGCACCCTAAAAGATTTCTTAAGGACCGTGGATTGGTTGACAGTTCATTTTTATGTAATGAGAAAGTACTAAATAACAACTTTCATTGCGTTGTAACATAGAGCCACAGAGGATAGGCTCCCACAATTCCAGCATGAGAAAAGTGGCAGATCTCCTTCAATAGGGTGGCAAAAGAAACTTAAACAATTGCGTATTATCTTCATGGAAACCTAATGAAAAAAAGCCAAACAACCCAAAAAAATTCCAGCAAAGCCTTTACCAAGCCACAACAATACCAAAAATTTCCAGCGAAGCCTTTGCCAAGCCACAACAATACCAAAATTTCCAGCGAAGCCTTTGCCAAGCCACAATAAGAGATAGAAATTTTTTGTCTCTATTTGAGATGGTTCTTTCTTCGAAGAGGTTTGAATGTCATTTGAGAGATAGTTGATTTTTTTTTTATTAGTTTGCACTCATACGTCAATGATGAGGATAATAGTTTCCTTTAAATAGATTTGGGTTGATAACCATTTAGCATTGTAATCGTGGATGTGACCTATCCATTTTGTTATGATATGATTTTAAAAAAGAGAGCCTCTTCTTCTACGATGAATACTCTTAGGAATTCAATAGGCATGATTTTGTTTTATTTATTTCTATATTAAAGTTTATACCTTTAGTATATAAATTTATGTGTTAATAATGTTTTCCATTTTAACTTTAACTTTAGTTTTAATTTTAATTAAATTTCTTTATTTGATTTTCTTTTGACTGTTGACCATGGTGTTGGGGTTTTTTCTCAAGAGTGGGATTATTCAACTTCAAACGTAAATATATATCAAATAGGGAGGCTTCTCGAGGTGTGCCACATACCACTAGAAACATCTTGATAAGGACAATCCAATGGAAATGATCTCCAGGAAAAAATCAATGATTTTCCACTTCAAAAAGCTCTAACAAGTTTGATGCATATCCATTAACCAGGGAACCCAAGCCTAGAACCTATGATTTTCAACCATCCAATAGTGGAGCTTCCAACTTGATGTAATATAGACAATTATTAAGAAGCATTCATTAAATGGTTTGACATCAATGAATAGTGTTTAGTGAAAGTCAAACCTTAAGGTTGACATCAATGACAACACAATCCAAAAATATCCCCCTTTTTCATTAATGGCATCTCACGTACTCCTTCTATGATTACAACTCCCCCGTACTTCATGCTTCAATATCCTTCTCATGATTTCTCTCCCCCTTTGACATCAATGGAAAATAGTGATTCCCCCTGACAATTTGCTTGCTTCTTGTGGACCTGTAACCTGCTTGTGCTCCCCCTAACGAGAAGCCTTAATTTTTCTTCCTATAAAGTAATTGTTTACTTCGAAATTCCTTCTTCAATATGCGTTTCACTGATCTATGTCCCTCTGTCATGTTATGCTTCATACATATTACCTTTGCTAAATGTGGGTCAACTTACCATGAACTTCTACAATTCTTTATTGTTAAACTACTATCAATGTTAAGGACTCCTTTGAGTTCTTCTAATGATCAATCATTGTGGAACTGTATTCCTTTGAATCTTCTTTTCCCCTTGAACCTACTATGGACTTGACATATCTAACTTGAAGCTGCTATTCTGCACATGCTATCTATCTGACAACTATAGATCTATGCCACATACTATTGCATAGACTCCCCCTTTTCAATTTTCAGAGAGTCATCATGCTAGATTATTCAAAATAATGCATCACCCAACTCTTCAGTTGGATCATCATGATCTTTTTCCCTTACGAATCCTGAAAGCATGCCTATTGAGACTTTCGTATCTGCTTGATCTTCTTGTACCTGTTTTCTTCTCCAAACCTTTTTATATGTGATGTTAGGATTTTTCATGAGAGATTCCATTTTGTACCTGCAATCACAAGCTATGTGTCCATAGTTATGTCATTTGTAACATTCAGTGTTGAGGGTTCCATTCATGGAAGATTCCATCTTATATTTGCAATCGCGATCTATATGGCCATAGTTATTGCATTTGAGACATTTAATGTTTGGCCTATTTGACATGTACTTTTTTTTGACAAAGTAATAATTGTACCTATCAAACACTTCATAATACCTAGCCATATGTCCAAATTTAGTACATGAAAAACAATAACCATTAAATGAATGTACATACGAGGATGGTCTTCTATATTCATTCTTCTTTAGAGGTGGTGGTGTAGTCCTTTGTTATCCTTTAACCTTGACTGCTTCAACATCATTCTTTGTATCTGTAACATTCTTTATCTTCTTTGGTCCTCCACTTCAATCATTATTTTCCTCATTTTTTCTTTGCAAAGTGTTGAAGATTTTGCCTTCATCAAATGGATCTTTACCTGCTTCTTCTACCTTCATCTTCAATTGTGTTAGGTCCCTATAATACTAGTGTAGCCCCCTTATTTTTATTGTTGTGCCTATGTAGTCCCCATATTTTTATTGTTGTGTCCCATAGAAGCCCACTATTGTTATGGTTGTGCCCTTACATTATTATTGTTAAGTAGGCTCTGATTATATTGTGACCCCTTAGACTCCTATCTATAGAAAGGAGGTATTTTCATTTGTACTATCCAAGAATTGTTCATTTATGTAATGTAAAGGAGGTTTCCCCCTCGAAGAGTATACATTTTAAGACGTTGATCAATCTTTTTGTGAGCTGGTTGCATAACATTTGGTATCAGAGCTTTGGATTCTAGGATTTCGCTGCTGCAAACAGGTCATTGTTTCATTTTCAATATAACATTTTTTCTAAAAGATTCATAAGATGAATTTTTTACCACAAGGAGCCGAAATCGTGATGAAGTTCGTGTAAAAAATTCATATCTTGGTTCGCTATATTTTTGTAGATATGGTCCAAAGAAGATAGGGTTTTCGTCTCAAATAATTGACCTTGGGTAAATCATCATATCTTCCTCTACGAGCATCAGATGTAATTTTTGTAAAAAGTGGCCAAAATTGCACGGACTATAGTATCTTTTGCATCCTTTTCGGGGTTGAAGGTCGAAACAATGACACATGGCACTCCATACAAGTTATCTCTATTGAACCAATCCATAATAAGGAAATCCATGGAGATTGGACATAACTTTACCTTGAAGAATCCAAATTAGGTCTGACGTATGGTGTTGGAAAGAAGACTCAGAGGGATACCATAGGACTAAATTTAAGAAATTGGTGATCCGAATTTACAAAGATACAACCGATTCAGTGTCGAGCTCCTACAAGCCAGAAAAATGTGTGTATTTTTTTAAAAAAATGGCATAAGTTTTGTTTGAAAAATCAGTTTGAAGTGATTCAAGGGGCATAGTAAAGCATAAATATCATTGCTTGATACCAAAATGACTCAAATAAAAATGAAAACACCTAGTAAGAAACCAGAAATCTCTACTATGACGCATGAAGAAGAGGAATGAATGCAACATGATATATCAAAATTACGAGACCAAGTGCAACAACTTTCGCTTTCGTAAAGAGTAACCAAAAATGAAAGGAAACATGGAATAATTGAATAATGGTTTAAATTCATACATGGAAGGTTTGAAGGAAGGTTTGACAAAGTTTCTACAAGAAATGATTCCTAATGGCGAAAATGTATTAGATGAAACTCATGATGAGAACAAAAGGAGTGCTAATCATGATTCCATATACTCTAACTTTGGATTGAAGACCCACCATATTCCAAATATCGATATGAGGAAGTTTGGTGGAAAGGATATGGTAACATGGATACTACAGATGTAGCAATATTTCGATCTCCATAATGTGCAACACACACAAAAGGTACGCATTGAAACTTTTTATTTAGAACCCAATCAATTTGTATGGTATCGATGTATTTGTTCTTGTAAACCACTTGTCACTTGGTCAATGTTTATAGAGGAAAAGATAACACATTATGAGGATACTAAGAGAAACACCTTCTTTAGCCAATTGATAAATCTCAAAGAAAAGGGTTCAATGACGAAGCACATTGAGGACTTCCAAAAATTGAATACCAGGGTAAATAATGTTCCAGAGGAGCATAGGATTGATTTATTCATAGGGACCTTAAAGGGATAACATCCAACATGAGGTTTTCCTTTGGGAACCTAATTCATTGGAGAAGGCATTCAGGGCGGCAAGAAAATTTCAAAGAAAAATTATGGCAACAAGGAAGTCTACCACTCACAACCATAAAGATGGAACTTTTGTTACTCCTAGCCTTCCGTAACCTACAAGGTTGACATCACAAAAATTGCAAGAAAAAAAGAGAAAAAGGGCTTTGTTACAGTTATGATAGAAAATTATGAAGAAATCATTTTACATATATTGTTAAGAGGTGGAAGAAAAGGAACAAGAAACGTCAAAAGAAGAAATGAATTTGACCATATATTGTAATGCATTGGAAGGGATTACCACTCCTCAAACTCTCAAGATACAAGGACATATCAAGAAGAAAAATGTAATAGCGTTGATTGATTCAGGCAGTAACCATAATTTTATTCATTGTATGATAGCCAAGGAATTGAATTTCTTCCTATATCCAGCACTAGTATGTCAAGTGATGGTTGCAAATGCAGGAACTATAAATTGCTCTGGAAAGTACCATAATATCAAGCTATCCATGGGGGAATATGTATTGAATAGATCAATTCTTTCCATTCCAATTGGTGGTGTTGATGTTGTACTAGGAGTCCAATGTATACAATCTTTTGGGATCATAGCTTTTAATTTTCAAGAACTTTTCTTGAATATTTTTTGGGAAGGAAAGGAAGTTGAATTAATGGGTATCACAGGAAAAAAAAAAACATAATAAGCTCTAATTCCATGACAAAGCTTCTAAAAGAAGAACAACGGGGAGTGCTTTCACAATTATGCTCACTATAGACTCAAACATCAAAATCATCTATTTCTCCAAATGTCCAAAAAGTCATAGACAATCATATTCCAATGTATTTGAGACTCCCAAAGGCCTCCCACATATTCATAACCATGATCATGCTATTCATTTGATTCTAGGAAGTGTTCCTCCAGATATCAGGCCTTATATATATCCCTATGCCCAAGAGTGAAATTGAACGTATGATAGTAGAAATGCTAGAGGTTGGTATAATTCAACCTAGTCAAAGTTCTTTCTCTACTCCAATAGTATTGGTTCAAAAGAAGTATGGATCATGGTGCATGTGTCTGGATTAGAGGGAGCTCAACAAGCTCACCATCAAAACATAATTTCTCATTCTTATCATTGATGAATTTTTGGATGAATTACATGGAGAAATTACTTCACCAAGCTAGATCTTTGTTCAGGATATCATCAAATTAGAATGAAGAATGGAGACATTCCAAAAACAACATTCAAAACTTATGAGGGTCATTATGAATTTTTGGTGCCTTTTGGCCTTATTAATGCACCTTCCACATTTCAAGGTTTGATGAATTCCATTTTCAAACCCTTCCATAGAAAATTTGTGTTAGTATTTTTTGATGATATACTAATCTACAACAAGCCTTGGAAGGATCATGTCCCACATCTTGACATGGTGCTCAAACTATTGGAGGAGAAACAATTATATGCAAAAACATCCAAATGTTTCTTTGGAGTACAAGAGGTGGAATATTTGTGTCACACTGTATCTCATGAGGGTGTTAAGGTAGACCCTAACAAAATTAAATCCATTAAGGAATGGAAAATCCCTACAACCATAAAGCATCTTGGAGGATTTCTCGGGTTGATAGGGTATTATCATAGGTTTGTTAAGAATTATGGGAGAATAGCGGCACCTCTAACATAATCACTAAAGAAAGATGCATTTTCTTAGACTCCAGAAGAAACTAAAGCCTTTGAAAATATTAAGGAGGTAATGTGCCAGGCACCAGTCTTAGCTATGCTAGACTTCAAAAAAACCTTTATTGTGAAATGTGATGCCTCAAGAAATGGAATTGGTGTTGCTTTAAAGAAAGAAGGAAGACCCATTACTTTTCAAATTCGTCCAATCAAAGAAAAGTGTTTACACAAACCTATTTATAAGAAGGAAATGTTGGCAATATTACATGTACTAAAGCAATGACAACCTTAACTAATGGGAAGACACTTCAAGGTAAAAATAGATCATGATAGTCTTAAATACTTTTTGGAACAAATATTATCTTCAAAAGAGCAGCAAAAATGGGTCACAAAGATGATGAGTTATGACTTTGAAATCATCTACAAAAAAGGGAAGAAAAATGTTGTTGCAGATGCACTCTCAAGAAAGGATGAGGATGTGGAAGCATTGTTTTGTGCCATTTCTATTATCCAACCCCAATGGATAACAGAAGCAAGGGATGAATGGAAGAATGATGAATAGGTGTGGACACTCATTCAAAAGTTACAACAAGATCCCAGTACATATGATACGTTTAACTAGAAAAATAATTCATTATGGTACAAAGATCACTTATATATTTGTAAGAATTCCCAACTCAAAAAAATATTCTTTTGGAATTGCACACCTCCCCCTTAGGAGGGCACTCATGATTTTTAAAAACTTACCACAGGGTCAAGAAGGAATTTTTTTGGTATGGCCTTAAATCCGACATTCAAAAGTTTATGCCATAATTTTTGGTTTTCCAACAAAATAAAAATGATACAATTAAGACCCCGAGTCTATTACGACCTTTAGTCATTCCAAGTCAGTGTTGGGAGGAGGTCTCAATGGATTTTATCATAGGTTTACCCAAGTCTAAAGGAAAAAGTGTCATCATTGTGGTAGTTGATAGACTTACAAAGTGTACACAATTAATTGTCTCATCCTTTTAAATCTAGTACAGTTGCTACTGCATTTATGGAAACAATTCAAAAGCTTCATAGAAACCCAAAGATGTTTGTAAGTGACAAAGATCCCATTTTCACTGGAATTTTTTGGATGGAATTATTTTCTTGTCTTGGTAATCAGTTAGCTCATAACTCATCTTATCGTCCTCAATATGATGGGAAAGCTGAGATAGCGAATAAATGTTTGGAAGGATATCTTTGTTGTTTTATATCTAATAAACAAACATAATGGGTCAAGTCGTTACCTCTAGTTGAATGGTGGTATAACACTTCCTTCCATAGTACAACAAAAATGACCCCATTTATGGAATGTTATGGATATCATCCATCATCCATCACATCATCTTTAAGATAAAATTCTAAGGTTCAAGCAGTGGAATATCACATCAAGCATCAACAACAAGTTCTCCAACTCTTAAAGGATAACCTCACTATGGCACAAAATTGAATGAAACAACATGAAGATGTTGGGTGTGGAGCATGATTATCTTCTTTATTTAGAGGTATCACCGCATTGGACCCCATTTCATAATGTGGTTGCAATGCTGCCTGTAATATTTACACTACAGGGGGTCTAGGGGGGGCGGTTGCGGCCTTTGGGAGCCCCCCCCGGCAGGGGATCGAGGGTAGCCCCCCCGAAGCTAAAAATAGATGTAAAATTGCCTTGTAAAATATTGTAATTTTGTAGTCAATCTGAGTCGTTCATTAGGTGGAGATCTGACGATAGAAGTTATGTTTAGTTTAGGGTTTTTTTCCCTAGAAGGCAACCCCTCGTTATATATGAGGGAATTGTATTGCGTCTATGTAGATCTATATTCTGAGTGAGAAAGAGAGAGGAGATTGTGTGAGAACGAAGAGGGAATTACACCAGATCTACCGTAGGTTGTATCTCTTTAGTTTGCTAGATAATATAGAAGGAAGGACTGGCTGTTTCTCTGGGGACGTCACCCAAATTAGGTGAACCACGTATATCTATGTCTCTCTTGTTTTATGTGTTTTCTATGTTTGTATTTTTGCAATATATTTTGTGTTCCTTTGCTCTGTAATATATAATTTTCTAACAACTGGTATCAAAGCCGAAGGTCTATTTGGCTGATAAACTTGCAGGAGAAAAGGGTTCCTGGTTTGAGTGGGAGCAATGGCGGAAGATGGTAGGTTTAGGGTCAAAAAATTTAACTGCCAAAACTACCAGCTGTAGAAGATGCAGATGGAAGATTATTTTTACCAGAGAGATATGTACCAACCATTGAGCGGAAAGGCAAAGAGTCCGACGAGTATGACAAACACAAAATGGGATATTCTCGATAGAAAGGCACTTGGAACAATATGGCTATGCCTAGCGGTGTCAGTAGCCTTTAATATTTCAAAGGAAACAACAACAGACAGTTTAATGTCGACATTGGCCAAACCATATGAAAAACCCTCAGCCTCAAATAATGTATTTCTTATGAAGCATTTATTTAATATGAAGATGTCAGAAGGTGGATCTATTGTTGATCATTTAAATGAATTTAATACAGTTACCAGCCAGTTAAGTTCTGTAGGGGTAACTTTTGATGATGAAGTTAAGGCTTTGCTATTTCTATGCTCATTGCTAGAAAGTTGGGATGGTTTAGTTATGGCCATTAGTAACTTTGCCTTTAGATCCATTACTTTAAAGTTTGATGATGTTGTCGGTGCAATCCTTAGTGAGAAAATGTGACGAAAACGCTCCGGTGAGACATTAGGTAATGCTTTGACTGCAAACACTAGGGGATGAAAAATGGATAGAGGAAAGAGCCCAAGATATCGTAGTAAGTCAAGGAAAGGTAGATCTAAGTCCAGATTGAGGATAGTGTGCTAGAAATGTGGGAAGAAAGGACACCTGAAGAAAGAATGCAAGTCTCAGAAGGGAAAAGAAGGAGACGCGCAACAAGAAAATAATCATGAAGTGAATGTGACAGGTGATGTGTTGCAAGATGCTTTGATTCTTTCATTAGAAGATATTATTGATGCCTAGGTGGTAGATTCAGGGGCCTCATTCCATGCCACACCTAATAGGAAACATTTTCATGATTATGTTCAAGGATATTTTGGATAGGTTCGATTGGGTGATGATAAACCCTGTAAAATCATTGGAATGGGTACAGTTTTCATAAAACAACAGAATGGAAATCAATGGCTATTGAAGGAGGTAATGCATGTTCCATATCTAAAGAAAAATCTAATTTCAATAGGGTAGTTGGGAGGTGAAGGTCGCATAACTACTTTCACAGATAAAACCTGGAAGGTCATTAAAGGAGCCCTGGTAATAGCAAAAGGAGAAAAGGTAGGTACATTGTATTTATGCAATGGTATTTCTAATTTTGTTAATGCTTTAACCTCTACATGAGTAGATAAGGCATTATGGCATTATAAGCTTGGGCACATGAGTGAGAAGGGGATGTAGATCCTTCACTCAGGAAGTTTGTTGTTGCCAGGTTTGAAGCATGTTGATTTGGAATTCTGTGAAAATTCTGTTTATGGAAAACATAAGAGAGTCAGATTTTTCAAAGTTGGGAAAGAAAGGAAGAGCAAAAAATTAGAGCTTGTGCATACAGATGTATGGGGACCTGCTCAGGTATCATCTCTTAGTGGCTCTCACTATTATGTTACTTTTATTGATGATGCAACTAGAAAAACTTGGATTTATTGTATTCGAAATAAATCTGATGTATTTGATACTTTCAAGAAATGGAAAGATTTGGTTGAAAATGAGACAAGAAAAAGGTTGAAGTGTCTCAAATCAAAAAATGGAGGTGAATATTGCAACAAAGAGTTTGATAGGTACTGTTCAGAAAATGGAATTCATAGAGAGAAGACAGTTCCAAGAACACCACAAAATGGTGTGTCAGAAAGGATGAATGGGACAATCATGGAGTGTGAAAGGTGCATGAGATTGCATACATGATTGCCTTTACAATTTGGGTAGATGTTGTAGATATCATTGTTTATCTAATAAACAGAGGGCCTTCAACTTCCTTTGATGGTGGTATTCTAGAGGAGGCATGGATGGGTAAAAAGGTAAACTACTATTTTTTAAAGACTTTTGGTTGTGAAGCCTTTGTCCACATTAATAAAGAAAATAGAACAAATCTTGACGCAAAATCAAAGAAATGTACCTTTATTGGATATGGTGTTAATGATTTTGGTTATCACTTTTATGATTATGAAAAATACAAAATCATTAGGAGTAGAGATGTCATATTCAATGATTTTTTTTGTATAAGGATTAGTTGTAGGAAAAAAAACATGAAAAAGAAAACAGAGAATACACAATGCTTGAAGAGATCACAGAAAAAGAGATGGTGCCTGAAAATCATAATGACCAATAGCCAAAACATCAACAACTACCACAACAGCAACAAGCACCTCAAACACCTGAAAGTGGTGTTAGAAGATCTACCAGGATATGTAAACCCCCTGAACTATACTCTCCTTCATTATATTATGTATTGTTGACTGATTCTGGTGAACCAGAATGTTATGAAGAAGCAGTGCAGGTAGAAACCAGGAAGAAGTGGGAGCAAGCCATGAAAGAAGAGATGGAATCCTTACCACATAACCAAACTTGGGACTTAGTTAAGTTGCTTGCAGGTAAAACAACATTGCAGAATAAATGGGTTTACATGTTGAAGGAAGAAGATGGAGGTAGAAAAAGGTATAAAGCTAGACTTGTGGTGAAGAGGTTTTCACAGAAAAAGGGTATAGACTTTGATGAGATATTTTCTCCTGTTGTTAAAATTACTTCAATCATAACTATTTTAAGTCTAGTAGCAGCTGAAGATTTACATCTTGAATAGTTAGATGTAAAGACAACCTTTCTCCATAGGGATTTGGAGGAAGAGATATATATGCAACATCCACAAGGATATAAGGTAAAAGTTAAGGAGAAACTAGTGTGCAGATTGAAGAAGTGATTGTATGGCTTAAAATAGGCTCCAAGGCAGTGGTATCTACAATTTGATAGGTTTATGTCTGAACAAAGTTATAGATGTCACTTTGATCATTATGTTTATCTCAAAAAGAAAAATGATGGCAACTATATTATATTTTTTTGTATGTATTTGACATGCTTGTTGTAGGTTCTAACATGCAGGAAATAGATGTGCTCAAAACAAAATTGGCGAACTCATTTGCAATGAAGGATTTGGGTGCTGCAAAACAAATCCTTGGTATGAGAATAACTAGAGACAGAAAGAATCGAAAATTAACATTGTCTCAAAGTGAGTACATAGAAAATGTGTTGAAAATATTTAATATGCAAAATGCAAAACCAGTTAGTATACCTTTGGTTAGCCATTTCAAACTAAGGAGGTGTGTCCCAAGACTCAGGAAGAAATGGTTGATATGTCTAAAGTTCCATATGCATCAACAGTTGGAAGCTTAATGTATGCAATGGTCTGAAAAAGGCCTAATATTGCACATGCAGTGGAAGTTGTAAGTAGGTGCATGAACAATCAAAGGAAATAACGTTAGATGGAGGTGAAGTGGATCCTTAGGTATTTGAGAGGTACCACAAATCAAGCATTATGCTTTGGTGGTTCAAACATTGCTCTACAGGGATATGTTGGTGTAGATATGGCGGGTGATAGAGATAACAGGAGGAGCACATTAGGGTATGTTTTTATTGTAGGTGGAACAACTGTCAGTTGGGTTTCAAAACTATAAAGTGTTGTTGCACTCTCAACAACGGAAGCATAGTATGTTGCTACTACAGAGGCTAGTAAAGAAATGATTTGGTTACAAAGGTTTTTGGATGAATTGGGTAAGAAGAAGGAGTTGTTCAAGTTATACAGTGACAGCCAGAGAACCATACATCTTGCAAAGAACTTTTCATTTCATTCCAAGACAAAACATATACAGCTCAAGTATCATTTCATACAGTCAGTATTGGAAGATGGATAGTTGAAGTTGGAAAAGATACACACTAGCTAGAATCCCGTAGATATGTTAACAAAAGTTGTAACTAGGGAGAAACTGAGATTTTGCTCAGTTTCAATTGGTCTTTAAGTATGATGAAGAAGATGAGAAACAACCAGGTTCAAAGTGGAGTCATTGTCTAGCAAATGAAGCAACGGTGAAGTTGCTATAATTAGTCTCCAAGTGGGAGATTGTTGGGTGTGGAGCCTGATTATCTTCTTTATTCAAAGGTATCACTGCATTGGAGCCCAGTTCATAATGTGGTGGCAACGCCGTCCATAATATTTATGCTGTAGGAGGGGGTCCAAGGGGGGTGGTGTGGAGCGATAAAAAGGGTCTTTTTAACACCTAATTACCTCACATTAATTGTCAACCCAGGGACGACTTTTTATTTCAAGAGTGTACTCAGTCTGAGGCGGCTATTTACTCAAGAGTAATGTTTAGTAGTATAGCGTTCAAAGAACACAAGAGTAAACGGATGCTAAACTATGACTAAATTACTTCAAAAGGATAAAATCACACAAGGCAGCTTATCAGTCAAGGGTGCCGAAGCGATAACCCATCCCTCTAGAAACTGATGGAAAG
>APFE030257206.1:0-15987 GCA_000404065.3 Pinus taeda
TTTGGCTTCTTCATAGGTTCTATAGTTTCGCCAATTGTGAGAATCGTTACTCTTGGATTATTTTTTCCCTTGAGTAATCGATGGTCTTGGAGGCTTAGAGTGACATCTACAGCAAGGATGCCATGAATCGGTTAGAGTGTAACCACCTCCTCTGTCTGGCGCTTGCTCTCAGCTCATTTGCACACCTCCCCTTCATATGAGGAAGCCCCCGCTACTCATTCCCGCTATCCACGATAACTCCACCACCATCATGACCACTGCTGCTATGGTTGAATACGTGGCTGATTCAGTTGGGTACCGATTCAATTGTTCCCTCCTCTATTCGACACCCAACTATTAGTTCCTCATTTAGTTGTACGAATAACCATAATTAGTTTCTGAAACTAATTCGTAACCTTTTTAACAAAATTACTATTTCATAAATAATTTTACCTTTAAGTTATTTTAGGGATGTTACAACCTATCAGAGAGGTACTATGATGACAGAGCTAAGGAATTTTATGAGCTGGATATGGGTTTTATGACAGATGCTGAGTATACTAGCGGGTTCCTGGAGTTATTGAGGTATGTGCCTTACCTCAAGAATGAGAAGGCTAGGATTTATAGATTAATCAGTGGTTTTCTAGTAGCATATAGGTACTGGATTGAGTTTGATGAGCCTATATCGTTGGAAGAGGTCATCCAAAAGTTGAAGAATTGTTATGAGTATTAAAGCGCAAAGTTGAGCCTAAGCATGATTTGAAGGGGAATGAGAAAGTTAAAAGGGAATGACCACGAAAACGGGGAAAACCTTATGATGTAGGTGAGAAAGAAAATGTTTCTCCTTACAAGAATTTCCATGCAGTTGAGAAGGGATATGGGTCATAGCCTAGAGAACAACATAACAAAGGTGATGGTAGGGGACCATTGCAGTCTTGGATATGTGGCAAATATCATCGCAAGAAGGATTGTCCATTATGCTAGGGTAGCAGGCCTCACATCTATAGTGATTAGGAGGTGCAAACAATTGGGAATGTTGGTCATAACATTCATCAGATTTATGCAGTGATGGAAAACAAACGGGAAGATCTCTAGGCATCCATTATTGAGATGGAAGGTAATATCTGTGGTTGAGTTGTTTCTATTATGATTGATCCTGGATCTCATTATAGTTATGTTAATCCTGACCTAGTGGATAAGTGTGGCTTGAGAAAAGAAGTGCATGCAGAGTTTTGGTTGGTGCAGTTGGCTATAGGTATTAAGAAGAGAGTCCATCATTGGGTAAGATCTTGTGCATTTGAGCTGAATGGTATGCCTGCAACAACACATTTGAAAGTACTGCCATTGGGATCATATAATATGCTTTTGGGTATGGATTGCTTGTATCTTCACAGAATGAAGGTAGAGTTTTATGAAAAGGCTATAGAGTGTCTGGATGATAATGGAGAAAAGAGAATCTTGCAGGGAAAGAAGAAGCCTACATCAGTTAGGATGGTCACAACTATGCAGGCTAAGCGCAATTGCTGGAAAGGGTGTGTTGTTAGGTCCCTATAATACTAGTGTATCCCCTTACTTTTATTGTTACTGTAACCCCCTTATTGTTATTTTTGTGCCCATGTAGTCCCTATATTGTTATTATTGTACCCCATAGAATCCCACTATTGTTATTATTGTGCCCCATAGAGGCCCAATATGTATTATTGGAGAGAGTTTGTTTCACAGTTGTGTGTGTGTCCTAGATTACGATTAGTTCCTATTTTCTAGGAGTAAGTTCTAATCTCCCTAAAATGATGTAAACTTATATATTTCTGATTTTTATGATTAATGGTATACCACAGTTCCCATGACTATCCCTACAGATCAGTTGGGAAATAAGGAGATGAGTATTCTCCTGACATAACAAATACATTGGGGATTTTTAAGGCATAGATCAGAAGTTGCAAAGCATACAATGACAGGTTGGTTGAAGCTTAGGAAAGACTTGCAAGACCTCAAGAAAGGCAGGCAAAATTCAATGCAGTGATTCTTCAGAGCTTGTCAGATTTGCAGAAAGAGGGACAGTTGAGGATCAATCAAGAGTAGGAGGAGAAAAATAATAGAGCCTATGGTAGCAGGTCTCGGTCTAGATATAGGTTGGATAGAGGGGATATAGTCAGAGGCAACAAATCACTGGATACACCTGAAAAGAGGACTAGTATGCATGGGCATCATTCTACTTCCTCATCGATGAGACATTATCACCATCATCACTGCCATCACCATTATAGGAGGAGAGAGTACTTGCCTAAGGAGTTTAAGAAAGTCAAGCCTCCTACATTCGATGGAGAGCTGAAGAAGTCAGAATATGAAGAGGCATGGTTGCTTGGGATGAAGAAATTCTTCAGATTGCATAATTGTTCAAAGAAAATGAAAGCCAAAATAGAAACCTTTAGTCTTAAATGGAAAGCAAACATTTGGTGGGAAGATATGAAGAATATCAAGGGAATTTCAGAAGAAGAGTTGATTTGGGATGAGTTTGAGAGAATATTCAAGAAGAAGTACCTATTAGAGAGGTACTATGATGACAGAGCTAAGGAATTTTATGAGATGCATATGGGTTCTAAAACAGATGTTGAGTATACTAGCAGGTTCCTGGAGTTGTTGAAGTATGTACCTTACTTCAAGGATGAGAAGGCTAATATTCAGAGATTAATCAGTGGTTTTCCAGTAGCATATAGAGACTGCATTGAGTTTAATGAGCCTAGATTGTTGCAAGAGGCCATCCAGAAGTTGAAGAATTCTTATGAGTAGTAAAAGTGCAAAGTTGAGCCTAAGCATGATTTGAAGGGGAATGAGAAAGTTAAAAGGGAATGACCACGAAAACGGGGAAAACCTTAGGATGCAGGTCAGAAAGAAAATGTTGCTCCTTACAAGAAGTTCCATGTAGTTGGGAAGGGATATGGTTCACAGCCTAGAGAACAACAAAACAAAGGTGATGGTAGGAGACCATTGCAGTGTTGGATATGTGACAAAGATCATCACAAGAAGGATTGTCCATTGTGGCAGGGTAGCACGCCTCACATATATAGTGCTTAGGAGGCACAAAAAATTGGGGATGTTGGTCATAGCATTCATCATATTTATGCAGCAATGGAAAACAAACAAGATGATCTCCATGCATCCATTATTGAGATGGAAGGTAATCTCGATGGTCTAGTTGTTTCTATTTTGATTGATCCTAGATATCATTATAGTTATGTTAATCCTGACCTAGTGGATAAGTGTGGATTGAGTAAAGAAGTGCATGAAGGGTCTTGCTTGGTGCAGTTGGCTACAGGTATTAAGAAGAGAGTCCATCATTGGGTAAGATCTTGTGCATTTGAGATGAATGGTATGCCTGTATAAATACATTTGAGTGTACTGCGATTGGGATCATATATTATGCTTTTGGGTATGGATTACTTGTATCTTCAGAGAACAAAGGTAGATTTTTATGAAAAGGCTATGAGTGCATGTATGATAATGGAGAAAAGAGAATCTTGCAGGGAAAGAAGAAGCCTACATCAGTTAGGATGGTCACAACTATGCAAGCTAAGCACAGTTGCTGGAAAGGGTGTGTTGTTAGGTCCCTATAATACTAGTGTATCCCCTTATTTTTATTGTTAGTGTAACCCCCTTATTGTTATTGTTGTGCCCATGTAGTCCCTAAATTGTTATTATTGTGCCCCATAGAAGCCCAATATGTATTATTGGAGAGAGTTTGTTTCACAGTTGTGCATGTGTCCTAGATTAGGATTAGTCCCTATTTTCTAGTAGTCAGTTCTAATCTCCCTAAAATGATGTAAACTTATATATTTCTGATTTTTATGATTAATTGTATAAAGAGTTCTGCTTGAGTAGTCTCTAGGTGTAGATTTTTCACTTGTGAGCTGCTATTTTTAGAATATAAGTTTCATCTTCCATTGTTAACATGGTATTAGAGTTGGTGAGCCTTGGTGGCACAATTGAGTGCCTTAGTGGAAAAATTGAGAGCCTTGGTGGTTGGAGTGCCTTAGTGGTATAGTTGAGAGCCTTAGTGGTTGGAGAGCCTTAGTGGAAGCAATGGAGCCTTGGTGGTAGGAAAGACTTAGTGGTAGCAGTGGAGCTTTGGTGGCTGGCTAATTTCAAAGCCCTGGTGGTTGGACAATTGAAGAGCCTTGGTGGTTGAAGCGTGGAGCCTTGGTGTTTGGAGAGAGGTGTATTTATTCTCTCATGCAGATTTGGAGCAGTGCGTAATTTTGCCCCTATTTACGCTCTGGTCAACAGAGAATGGGTTGGGGATCATCATGGGTTTGAGGCCCCATTCATTCACTGATTGGCATTTCCTTACATTCATTCCAGTCAACATGAGCTATCATCATGAACCCGAACTCTGAATTGCGTGTTGGTGCATTTCCGATCCCCAATCGGTGTGTAACCTCGATGATTTCTTTCCCGATAGTCATACCATTCCAAGGATCATTGATCACCCGAGGTTCTAGAGATCATTGATCAAATATCTCCCAAGATCATTCCAGAGATTGTTCACGCAGTCATTAACACAATTTGTTGTCTTTCCCAACATCGTTGACAAAGGTCCTTTGACATCGAAATCACTCAGCATCGTATTACATTAGTTCAATAGATTTATCTTCCGACTTGAAATCATGGTTATTAGTTTAGATTGCGTAGATTGGGTAACGCTAAATGCTGGTGGGGGAAATCGAGATTGGGATTGCAGAGAGGTGTTGTTCTTGGCATTGTTGTCATGGTTATTGTTTTTTTAAGCTTCGATGCAGTTTGTTTTAGATGTGAAGATTCCGAGAGCCTTAGATGTTTTGGTATGTGTTCTATTATGGACTTTCATCTAACCATAGGCCTTAGTCACTTGATCCAATCTTAGTGTATTCAATTTTTTTGTTGGCCAAGATTGTAGTAAGATTTCTCATGTGTGTTGTTTTTTAATCATTGAAAGCATCTCGATCGATTGCTGGAGATTGTGGATTTTGTGGTGGATCCATAGATTGATCCTATCATGATGAATAACCATATTGCACAAGCGTACCTGAATGAGAGCAATAAGCTCGATGGGTCGAACTACACAAATTGGAAGTTCCAATTATAGACACTGCTCAAGGGTTCGAGTGCGTGGACGATTTCAAATGGGGACGAAGTGAAATCGACTACAACCGGAGCTGGAACAATTGTAGCAATTCAGGATTGGGAGAAGAGGGATAACAAAGTGAGGGTGTTGTTGAAAATGTCAGTCAAAGACTGCATCATCCCTCACATAAGAGAGTGCAAAACTGTCAATGATATTTAGGTGACTCTCAAGGATCTGTATGAGATAAAGAATACCAATCTCCTATTGTTTCTGAATATTAAGATTATCTCTATAAGAATGGAGGAGAATGAATCAGTTGTTGCATTCATCTCTCAGATCAAAGAACTGAGAGACAAGTTGAGCGATATAGGAGAGAAAGTGTCCAACACTGATCTTGTCACAATTACCTTAAATGGTATTACTGATGATTATCAAATATTCACTACAGGGTTGACAGCGAGGGATAAATCTCCCACCTTTGAAGAGATGAAAGGGATCTTGATGCAGGAAGAAGAGAGGAGGATGAATCTAAAGCCTTAGAATGCATATATCACATTGATGGACAAGGAAAAGCCCTTCAGAGGGAAACCAGGAGTAGGAGAGAAAGGCGGTGGTACAACCTAGAGAAAGCCATTTCAAGGTATGACTTCAACCAGAATTGATTCAGGAATCAAGTGTTTTTACTATGGTAAATCTGGTCACATTGCTAGAAATTGTTATAAAAATAAGATTGATAAAGCTAGACACAGACAGAAGAAGAATACACGACACTTTGCTGACGAAGATCAGAATCACGATCTCAAATTATTTGTGTCTAATTCTGCTTTATCTCTTGAGATCGATGAGGCGAAACTTGGTTTGTGTATTCTAGAGTATCCACTCACATGACAGGTAATAAGCACTAGTTTTAAAGTTTTAAAGAGGCTAGGAGTGGTGCTAATATCTACCTTGGTGATGACAGAACTTACCAGAATAAAGGGTATGGAGACATTCCTGTGATATTGCCCAATGGTAATATCAGGCGCATCTAGAATGTCATGTATGTATTGGGCATTAAGAATAATTTGATCTTTGTCTCCATGATTGCAGATCAAAACCTGAAGCTAGAATTTTTCAAAATTTATTGTGTCATAAAGGATTTGCTGGATCAACAAAAGTCGGTTGCATTTGGAATACGAGTTGGAGCCTATACAAGTTGAATGTTACGAGCATCCCACACCAAGCTTTAACTTCAACAATGATGACAATAGAGAATCTTTGGCATCCAAGATTCAGACACATAAATCTTCATGACTTATTGCTGCTACAAAACCAAGGTATGGTTAATGGACTCCCTACTTTAAAAAATGCACATGTTGATTGTGAAGGATATGCACTTGGGAAGATGCATAGGGATGGATTTACCTCAATTTTAAATAGAAGAAAGAGAGATATACTCAAACTTGTGTACACTGATATATGTGGACCGATGTAGACAAGGTCATTAAGAGGAGCTTATTATTATTTTTTACTTGTTCATGATTGCACAAGATATACCTGGGTATATTTTCCCAGAAAGAAAAGTCATAATTTTGAATATTTTAAGGAATTTACAAGTATGGTTGAAAAATAGACAGGGAAGGTCATCAAAATTCTTCGCTCAGATCAAGAGGTAGAATACAAGCTTGGAAACTTCATCAAATATTGCAGGGACCATGGAATAATTCAACAGTTTACAATACCCCACACTCCACAATAGAATGGGGTCGCATGGAGAAAGAAAAGAACTCAGATGGAGTGTGCACACAACATGTTGAAAGGTAAGAACCTATCTAATGGTTTTCGGGCAGAAGCTATTAATACTACAGTCTATTTAAAGAATAGCAATCCAACGAAGAGGTTTGATCTTAAGGCTCCATTCGAGGCTTTATATGGTTTTAAGCTTGCAGTTAGTCATTTAAGAGTATTTGGTTCACAAGCTTTTGCACATATGCCTAAGGAGGATAGGAATAAATTGGATGCTAAGGCCATAAAATGCATATTTGTAGGGTATTGTTTTGAGTTTAACGTATACAAACTGTTTAATTTATTTACTCACAAGGTATTTGCAAGTAGAGATGTTATATTCCATGAACATGCTGATGAAGGGTATTAGTTGAACTGCGAGGAGGGAAATAACCCATAGGTTGTAAATGGTTATATAAACCTAAGTTCAATGCAGATGGTAGTATAGACAAATATAAAGCTAGGCTGGTAGCTAAAGGGTCCTCACAGAAAGAAGGTATTGATTATGAAGAGACCTTTGCTCCTGTAGCTAAGTTAAACACTATTAGAATGTTAATAGCCTTAGCTACAAAGCATCATCGGAGCATGCACCAACTAGATGTGAAATCTGTTTTTTTAAATGGAGAATTGAAAAAAGAGGTATATTTAACACAACCTGAAGGGTTTATTGAATAGGGGCGGGAACATTTGGTCTGTAGATTAAAGAAAGCATTGTATGGATTGAAACAAACACCCAAATCATGGTATGAAAAAATAAACTCCTTTTTCTTGCGGAATGGCTATAAGAGGAGTAAAAATGACCCAACTTTGTATACTGTGTTTGATTTAAAGGGGAAGATTGTCTTGATTTCTTTATTTGTTGATGACCTGATTATGACTGGAAATGCTGATGAATTGATTAAATAAATCAAATTGTAGATGTCACGGGTTTTTGAAATGAAAGACCTTGGAGAACTACATTATTGTTTAGGTCTTCAAGTCTGGAGGGATTCTGGCCAGACTTTTCCAACTCAAGGAAGGTATGTCAGGGGATTATTGAAGAAATTCAGAATGGATCAGTGTAAAGCTGCCTCAGTACCTTTACAACATAATGTCAAACTTCAGAATGATGATGGTTCTAAGGAGGTGGATGCTACACTGTATAGACATCTAGTTGGAAGTCTAATTTATTTGACTACAACTAGACCTGACTTAGCTTTTTCAATCAGTGTCTTGAGCCAGTTTATGTCAAAACCTCTCGAGAATCATTGGTGGCAGCAAAAGGTGTCTTAAGGTATCTTTAAGGATCCTTAGACTTTGGAATTAAATATACTGATTCCTTTGATGTTAAATTGACAAGTTTTTCAGATTCATACTGGGATGGAAATCTGGATTACAGAAGATCCATAACAAGTTATGCTTTCAACATTGGGTCCAAGGTCATTTCTTGGAGCAAAAAGAAGCAGAGTATTGTATCCTTGTCTTCAGCAGAAGCAGAGTATTGTATCCTTGTCTTCAGCAGAAGCAGAGTATCAAGCAATGTGTGCAGCCACTTGTGAAGCAATTTGGTTGATGATACTTCTTCATGATGCTAGAGAAGAAGAAAAAGATGCTACAACAATTAAATGCGACAATCAAAATTCAATCAAGCTAGAAAATAACCCCATGTTTCATAAAAACAGAAAACATATTGATAGCGAGTTTCACTTTGTTAGAGAAAAGGTTCAATCTAAACAAATTTTCATTGAATATTGTAATACATGTGAGAATGCAACAAATATCTTCACCAAGCCCCTTGGGAGGATTAAATTTGAATTGTTTAGGGGCATGATAGGTGTGCAAGTGAACCCTTTCTCCATTAAGGGGGAGAGTTGAAAATAATAGAGAATATGTATTATTTGAGAGAGTGTGTTTCGCAGTTGTGCGTGTGTCCTAGATTAGGATTAGTTCCTATTTTCTAGGAGTTAGTTCTAATCCCCCTAAAGTGATGTAAACTTATATATTTATGATTTTTACGATTAATTGTATAGAGCCATCTGCATGAGAAGTCTCCAGATACATCCTAGTCACTTATGAGATGTTAGTTTCAGAATATAAGTTTCATCTTCCATTTTTAACAGGAAGGATCCCTCATTTTTGTGAGAGTGGTCTTCTGGTGAAGTTATGCCAGAACATGGAATATTGTCCAGTAATGGGATTCGCGAGATCCGTGATTCGAGAGTTTGAGAGTGGAACTCCAAAATCCAACTTGCCAATTACACTTGTACGAGGGTTGTGAGATAACTTGATGGAGTTAGTAGCCTTGAAGATTTTGAATTAACAATGGTGGAGAGGTACATAGTTATAATGGTTGACATGACTATGTATAAAATATTACATTTTTGTTATAAAATATAGATGTAACTCTCAAATAAATATTTATCACTGATCATCATAAATTTAGCATTAAATTTTAATTTTCAACTGTGTCATAAAATAAGTATTTGTTAATTAAAATAGTTTTTAATTAATCCTGGACCAATTGGACCTTTAATGTGAATATTTTGTCAACCTGGAATCACTTTTTAAATATTAAATGTTTGAACAATTGCCCAAGTGCAAACCAGTCTTCCGTGAGACCGTCATTAGTCTAGGTATACTGTATCGAGTCGTTCAAGCAGTATAGATAGCATTCAAAGTCTGGACACAAGGCAGTGCGCCATTGGTGTAGCTATACCGTATTGACTCGTTAGAGAAAAGGTTCAATCTAAACAAATTTTCATTGAATATTGTAATACATGTGAGAATGCAACAAATATCTTCACCAAGCCCCTTGGGAGGATTAAATTTGAATTGTTTAGGGGCATGATAGGTGTGCAAGTGAACCCTTTCTCCATTAAGGGGGAGAGTTGAAAATAATAGAGAATATGTATTATTTGAGAGAGTGTGTTTCGCAGTTGTGCGTGTGTCCTAGATTAGGATTAGTTCCTATTTTCTAGGAGTTAGTTCTAATCCCCCTAAAGTGATGTAAACTTATATATTTATGATTTTTACGATTAATTGTATAGAGCCATCTGCATGAGCAGTCTCCAGATACATCCTAGTCACTTATGAGATGTTAGTTTCAGAATATAAGTTTCATCTTCCATTTTTAACAAGAAGGATCCCTCATTTTTGTGAGAGTGGTCTTCTAGTGAAGTTATGCGAGAACATGGAATATTGTCCAGTAATGGGATTCACAACATCCGTGATTCGAGAGTTTGAGAGTGGAACTCCAAAATCCAACTTACCAAATACACTTGTACGAGGGTTGTGAGATAACTTGATGGAGTTAGTAGCCTTGAAAATTTTGAATTAACAATGGTGGAGAGGTACACAGTTATAATGGTTGACATGACTATGTATAAAATATTACATTTTTGTTATAAAATATAGATGTAGCTCTCAAATAAATATTTATCACTGATCATCATAAATTTAGCATTAAATTTTAATTTTCAACTCTGTCATAAAATAAATATTTGTTAATTAAAATAGTTTTTAATTAATCTTGGACCAATTGGACCTTTAATGTGAATATTTTGTCAACCTGGAATCACTTTTTAAATATTAAATGTTTGAACAATTGCCCAAGTGCAAACCAGTCTTCCCTTAGACCATCATTAGTCTAGGTATACTGTATCGAGTCGTTCAAGCGGTATAGATAGCATTCAAAGTCCGGACACAAGGCAGTGCGCCATTGGTGTAGCTATATCAAGTGGGACGGATAACAATGAAAGGTCGAACGGCAGTCAGTCCACCATTGGTGTAGGTATAGCGCATAGATTCGTTCAAGTTGACGAGACATTCAAAGGTTTCAAAAGCCAAATGGCAGTCACGAACACGTACCTATAATGGTGGTATACCCTATCAAGTTTATACTGTATCAATGGTTGGACCAGAGTCATGAACACTTTATAATGGGCTTGAGACCATGGTGTACGGGCAGCAAGCCAGCTCATTGATCATTGATTTAAAAAAACAAATGCATAATTTAAATCTTAAACAAACTTTGGGAGGTGCGTCATAAACTTAACGTCAACCCATAGTCAGTTCTCAAGATTAGCATATTTTAATACACAAATTCAAACGCCGAATAGCAATAGCAATCGTGAACAAGTTATAATTGAGTACACCATATCCAGTCGTTCAAGTTGAAGAAAGACCGAACCATAGTCATGGAGGCTTGACAATTGAAAAGCCAAACCGCAATCATGAAACGTCACATTATAATGGTATACCCCATTATTATGATAAAGTATCAAACACGTTAGAATGGTCTTCAAAATTCAAAAGCCAACTCGCAATCATTGAGAACGTTATAATGGGGTATACCGTATGGACTTGTTCAAGTTGAACAGACCGGACTCATGAACATGTTGTAATGGGGTTGAGACTATGGTGTGGCAGCAGGGTAGCTCAGTGATTATTGATTTTAGAATGGGGATCAGTGAAAAAAATACGAGAGAGCAATTTCCACAGAGTCTGTCTTGTTTTTTTCTCCTGCTTCTGTTGCTGCTTCTTCATATAAAACCTGCCAATGTGAAAAATGCAGCTTCCTACATAATAGTGTTGGGCTCTTCTCTCACTTGTAATCAGACCATGATTTCTAAAAGCGTTATGTTTAAGTTTGGATTTTTCAATCTCACCCACAACAATGTTGAAAAATGGTATGTAGGAATTTGGTATGCCCAGGCTTCTCAACAGACTGGTTTGGGTGGCCAACATGTAGCAACCGTTGTGTTGGAAATTTCTGGTAATTTCAAACAAAAGATTGAACAGAGAATGATACTTTGTTTATCCCAGGAAACAAAATAAAATTGCTTGCTGAAGACAGAGATTTACACATGCGCAAGGAACACTTGTATTCATTAAAAAAACACTTTTGTTACAATATAAGATTTTCTTTTTCGAGGGATTACACCAGCTCCAAAAAGAAATTTACTATGTTTCTGCAACAGAGAGTAATACTCTGTTTCTTAAAAATTAACACACTACTGTAAAAATAAAAACATTTCTGACATTTACTGCTGTAAATGTAATTCCTTGCATATGCTGGTGCATTTCCATTACATTACATTTCAACCAAAAAGAAATGTTTATCTCACCCTGCTGTGCCTCTCAAACTCCTCACACACTACTTTCAATTTTTTTTTTTTCTTTACATATTGCATTACATGTTCTACCACAAAAAGAATTACAAAACATTTTTTACATGACCCATACTCCCGTACATATTAAAAACATTAAAATTAAAAACATTTACCTATGCCCATATTTCCCGTTAGTTAAAAAACTTTAAAATTAAAAGTATTACTTACGTTTACCAAACCACAGTAAGTGTTCATTTATTACTTCAGTATGGCATTAAGTTAATTTCTGAAACTAAAGTACTTCAGCGAACTGCAATGTACGTTGCATTAAAACAAAACAAAACATGCTCCCGCTATCACAACTGTTGATCTGCCCTCAAAAATCGAACGACTGTGGTCAATATCACAAGCCCCTTAGTTGCTGAACGTTATGCTCTGGGAAAAAAGTGGTTTTCAAAAAGTACATGAGCCACGTGTCGATCGGTGTACGCTATCGCAGCCCCTCCGGAGAATACCACCAACTTGTGAAAAGCAGTGCGATAAACTCATGGCGGTTTTGTTAAATTAAATGTTGTTTGACTGGGTGGTAGTTGGAATTATATTTTCAACACTCCCCTTTAATTTCAACTGCTAGGTTATCAGCCATACCCAAACATTTCCTCAAAAATTCAAAACTTTTCTGGTCCAATGGCTTGGTCAGAATGTCTGCTACCTGCTCCCGAGTCCTGCAATGTTGTAAAGCGATTTCTCCATTGTTTACCAATTCTTTGATGTAATGAAACCTTGTGTCAATGTGTTTCGTTCTCTTATGAAACACAGAATTCTTGGATAGTGCAATAGCTGAGCTATTGTCACAAAAAATCACTGTTCCTTTTGCTTGCTCTTGGCATAAACTTCTTAACATCTTTCTCATCCAAACTGCTTGACATGTTGCTGCTGTAGCTGCCACATATTCTGCCTCTGCTATAGACAACGCTACAATAGGCTGTTTTTTAGAAGCCCATGAAATGGCTCCTGAACCTATGTGAAAAACATAACTAGATGTGCTTTTCCGATCATCTACACTTCCAGCCCAATCACTATCAGTGTATCCAATTAAATTTGAACATTCTGAAGTAGTATATAAAATGCCAAACCTTTTAGTACCTTTAACATACCTCAGAATTATTTTTGTTGCCTGCCAATGTGCTTCTTTTGGCCTCTCCATGAATCTGGAAATTAAACTAACATCATGCATTATGTCCGGCCTAGTTGCAGTCAAATACATAAGGCTGCCAACTACGCTCTTGTACAACTTAGGATCAAAATCCTTGTTGTTGTCCTCTTTGCTGAGTTTTAATCCCATCACTGTGGGAGTGATTGCTGCTTTGTTTTCCTGCATATTAAATCTTTCCAACACTTCATTAACATACTTCGCTTGTGAGATAAAAATCCATTTTCCATTTTGTTCTACTTCTATTCCTAAGAAGTATCTCAAAAACCCCATGTCGGTGATCTCAAATTCCTCTTTCATGGCTGGTTTGAAATTCTCAATAAGATAATCATCATTACCTGTAAAAATAACATCATCAACATATAACACAACAATTAGAATTTTACCATCCTTTTCTTTGATGTAGAGGGTGGGTTCTCCCTCACATTTTTCAAATCCATTTTCCAGTAGATAGGAATCTATCCTACTGTACCACGCTCTTGGCGCTTGCTTCAGCCCATAAAGAGCTTTCTTCAATCTACACACTTTGTGCTCTTGGCCTTTCTTTTTGTACCCTAGAGGTTGTTCAATGTAAACCTCTTCCATTAACACTCCATTTAGGGATGCTGACCTCACATCCATTTGGTAAATTTTCCACTTGTTTTAAGCTGCTATGGACAACACTGCTCTCACGGTTTCCATTCTAGCAACTGGTTCGAAAGTTTCCTCATAGTCTCTCCCATACTGCTGCTTATATCCTTTGACAACCAGTCTTGCTTTGTGTCTTTCTATTTTGCCTTCAGCATTACTTTTGGTCTTGTAGACCCATTTAACTCCAATGACTTCATTTCCTTTTGGCAGTTCAACTAAATCCCATGTCTTGTTTCTTTCTATGGCATTGATCTCCTCATCGATAGCTTTTATCCATTTCCTATCTTTAATAGCTTCTTCGAAATGAACAGGGTCATCAACATGACAATATAAAGCAAACAAGGAGTTCATACCTTCATCATAAATGTCACTTAAATTTCTAAACTTCTTGCCTCTTTCATTTGGTGTACAAGTGCTTGAAGAAGCACTTGAATTTCCTCCTTGTGATGTGCTTGGAGAAGCACTTTCATTTCTTCTCAAGGGTGTCTCTTGCTGCCCTTGTGTTGATGCTGCTATTTGGGGATGTAGTTCAGCCATCTTCTCATCATTTTCATCATGTGACAAAGAGCTTTTAACATTTATTGTTTTCTCTATGCTTCCATCCCAAGCTTCCTTCTCAATGAACTGAACATCTCTACTCACAAAAAACTTCTTGGTGGATGGGTTATACAACCTAGAAGCTTTGGATTCCTCATTGTATCCAATGAAAATACATTTCTCCCCTTTGTTGTCCAATTTCTTCCTTATCTGATTTGGAATGTGTGCATAAGCCACACATCCAAAAACTTTCATGTGGGTGACTCCTTGCTTTCTCCCACTCCATGCTTCTTCTGGCACTCTATTCATGACTGCTTTTATAGGGCATCTATTCAAAATGTACGCTGCACAATGTACAACTTCAGCCCAATAATCATTTGGAAAATGCTTTGCCTTTAACATACTCCTTGCCATATCCATGATTGTCCTGTTCTTCTTTTCAGCAACTCCATTTTGCTGTGGAGTGTACCTAGTGGTAAACTGTTTGTGAATTCCACTTTTCTACTAAAACGTAGAAATTCCTTGGAGATATACTCACCTCCTCTATCAGTCCTTAGAACTTTGATATGCAACCCACTTTGGTATTCTACAAGTGCTTTGAAATTTCAAAATTTTTCAAACACTTCACTTTTGTTCTTCATGAAATAAACCCAAGTTTTTCTAGTGAAATCATCAATGAATGTTAGTATATATTGGCTGCCTGCAAGTGATGGAGTTTGCATCGGTCCACATACATTTGAGCGAACGATCTCTAAGGGTGCTTTTGCCCTTATGATTTTCCCTGATGGAAAACTTTCCCTGTGTTTTGTTTCCCCAAGATACAACCTTCACAAAGGCTGTCCGATTTCTCTATCAATGGTAGTCCTCTTACCATTCCTTTTCTACTCAACAAGTTAAGACCTCCAAAGTTGAGATGTCCAAATCTCAAGTGCCACAACCAATTTTCATCTTTTGGTTCGCTTTGGAAAGCCTCTCGGGTAACTGCTGCAATTTCAACTCCATCTTTTAAATCTAGTTTTATCTTGAGAGGGAACATCCTGTTCCTTGTCATTTTCACTTCAGCAATACATAGTTTGCTGGGTTTTCTATTCATGATGGTGCATACATCATTCTCAAAGAAAACATTGTACCCCTTTTGAACAAGCTGTCCAATACTCAAGAGGTTACATTTCATTCCAGGAACATAATAAACATCTGCCATGGTTTTCTTTTCACATTTCTTTGTTAAGATATTTACCTCTCCTTTTCCCATAACAGAAACTTTACTATTAGTCCCAAGTGTGACTTGTGACTTCACATTCTGATCTAACTTAGAAAACAGGGCTATGTTTCCTGTCATATGGTTACTGCAACCGGAGTCTGGAAACCATATATCATCACTCTTTTTTTTCAGCTATATTACAGGCTAACAACAAATTATCTTGTCTGATATTTTCTCTAGTGATATTTGCACTAGTTTTATTACTCATATCATGCTGCTTCTTCTTACATTCATTTGCATAATGTCCATATTTTTTACAATAGTAACATTGAACATTGGATTTTTCATACCTTTGTCCTTGAGCATGATGTTGTCCACTTTGTTGGTTGCTACCTTGGCCTTGGTTCTGATTTGGATTGCTGCCTCTTCCTTGAGTGTTTGCTGGACTGTTTCTTCCACCTCTGTTTTGGCT
>APFE030257211.1:0-10712 GCA_000404065.3 Pinus taeda
TTTCCACTGTGCAAAAAAGGTAAAGTGCATTATCCAATTCTTGAGGAAAAATAGGTCAAAATATTTACAAAACCTAATATTTCATGAAAAATTGAATAAAAGGGAGGAAAAGTAAATATTTTGTACCATTTAGTATTTTACCTTGATGTGAAAGACTTTTTACTCACTTTTGCCTTAATTGTTATACAACAAATTATGGGTGATCCGAGAGGTCATTCGTCGATCCGCTAGTTATAGGTAAGATCCAAAGCCCTAAGCTTCACTTTCATACCATGTATTCCTATTTTTAACCATTTTTAAGATTTTTGAGGGAGGATTTGTCAAAAAAAATTCACCCTTGGTCGACAAGACTTCCGGGTAGAGAATTGTGTCGGCCGAGGGTAATTAAAATGGCCTATTGCAACGTCAGCACAATTATTTTTAAAACAAGTGTGTTGGGGCCGTGAATAGGGAAAAAACTAATTTCCCCTCAAAACCACCATTGGAATTTGAAAATTATGGGTCAAAAATGATTATTGACTTAAATCCATGGTCTTTGCAAGAAAGAATTCTTGAAAATGGTAGGCTGGAAAGAATGTGAGCACAAGGATGCGGACACTGAGGCACTGAATGATCCAAATGGCTTGAACTCTTTAAGGCATTGTGGGCTCCTTAAATTCTTTCTCACACCAAGGATGTCAGACTAACCTGAGTTTCTTCAGTACCTGATTAGTCTCTGGGACATAAATCAGGAAATAATCATCATTGGTGACCAAGAGCTAGAGTTAGAAACTTCAGACGTATATCTCATCACAGGACTGTCCCAGAGAGGGGAACTAGTCAACTTATATGAGCCACGACCAATTTGGGAAAGCATATCCATGTTTCTTGCCAAACATTGCCCTGAAGCCCTCAAATCCAAGAGTAGAAAGATTGATATTGCCATCGTTTGAAATCTAACACTGAAAGCGCTACTGTTGACCATCAATAGAGTGGTGGGGTCCCAGGCAATGCATGAGACTAACAAGTCAAAATTCCTATATGCCATCGAATTCACAGCACCGACGATCTTCAATTGGGTGGAAGCCATGAAGATCAACATAAAACGCCAATTGGCCAAAGCTAAGGTAGGGAATCTGAAACAATTTTGCTTCGAATCTGTACTAGTGACCTTTTTCTTGGAACGGTTTTCACTATTCCAGTACCAATTGACTGAAGTAGATCCTCCAGTGCCACGTGACCCACGGATGGCCCTCTAGAGTCATTTGACACCCAAGATCACTGATGGCCAACACATGTCATACAAGCCTACCTTATTTTCATGGCTACCACGACAAAAGATTGTCGTGGAGGATTGTCCATACAATGGCACTAACTTCTGTGGAGGTCCAGACATGCCGCTGCTAGATGGGGAGGATTTTGACGATGAAGGAAAAAAATCAAATTTTTTAATTTTGTGACTTTTTAATTGTTTTTGATATATATGTGATTATAAAATTTCACTTTGTTAATTCAGATTTTGGACCAGAGCATCCTACTGTGACATCCCCAACAGCTAGGCACGTCGCCTCCCAATTTGATGTTATCGCTCCTTATCAGGAGGGGAGTGAAAATGAGGAGGAGATTGTGAGGAACATTGAGGGGTTAACTCATGGTATCCCAGAGTATGCTTGGATGCGAGACATTCCTTGCCAGTACCAGAGACACACAGTGGGAGTATCATATCAAATTCACTGATTGTTGTCTCGTGTTGAACGAGCCATGTCATGCTACCACGATCACCACACTAATTAGTTACTAGGTCCAGCATTTACATTTTTGAGGCCTACGTGCCACAGATGTATGAGGCCTATGAGCTGCCGATGTTATTTTAGACAAGCATATTATTTTTTTTGGGTTTTAATGTATCAAACATTATCACCATATATATATGTATATGCTATATTTTCTTTCTTACTATGGTACAAATGATTTGTTTTATCTTTTCGCATGTTTCACAAATGTCATTCTAACACATAATTAGCTAATGCATATGTCAATGTATTCATGCTTCTAGGAATATGATGATATGTAATGTAATCAAAATGCCTTTCCAGTAGACGAACGCGGAGATACATTCTCATTATTTGAGGGTTTCTGACGAAATATTTCCCGTTGAGTTGAAGGATGACAAGCTCTGAATCTAGGTTGACAACTAACTCTCGAATGTCAAGAGAAATGGCTTCTGACAATAGTTCGATGACCGCACTGTATTTAGAAAACTTGATAGTTGTGCAACCTAAACAAATACCTTGAAGATCAATCAAATCACCGTGAGAGTCATAAATAGCCCACGCTACGGAGGATAGGTTCTGGGTACTACGACAAGCACCATCAACAAATCTTATGTGGAGAGTCACAAACATCTTCAAAGCAAGGAAAACATAGTAAACAGGAAAGTTGTTTGAAAACTCACACACCAAACCACACTACACAAAAATGAATGGCACACTAATGTACACAAGTAACTATGCAAGATGACCTAAGTATAGTACTTCTTGAGAGAGTCCATGCTGGGACTTTGGTAATTGATCAACATAGATGAACACCGAAGTTTTACCATTGTCATAACAAGTAAGCGTTGACTTGGAAAACTAACAGAGTAGAACTCATATAAGGCATTTCCCCCATGACCCCTAGGCGAGGGAGGGTTACAAATCGGATGACAACCACATTGCAATAATGGGAAATGGGGAAAGACTCGAGGAGGGGGAACAATCCTAAATCCATGAAGGGATAAAGGTTCCCTCTGTTGAAAGAGCTTAAAATGGCAGGCAAAATTGACATGTCAATAGATATATGAGAAGATAACTCTTCGAGACTGGTGGACATGACCACCAGGTGAGGTAGGAACGAGGAATGATGATGAGTATCGGTCAAGGTGGTTCCTCAAGAGAAATTACTTCCATGATACTTTCATTAGTAAATGTCTCATGTAAGGGGGCAAGAGATTCCAAAGTTCTAAGCCATGGGGATTGAGAATACATATCAAGAGAGGTCTTCAAAACAGAAGAATCAGAGGATATAGAACATGAGGCCAAAAAAATTTCCACATAATTAATTTCGTCAGTACTAAGTGGCATAACCTTGCCCCAGGTATCAACACAAGCTGGTGAAGGTATGACACAAGGGTCAGATTTGATTGAGACCATGTTGACAGAGGCAACATGAGGAGGTGTGAGCGAAAAAAATCCCATTAAGGAAGAATATTTAAAAAGACCTACCGCCACACTCTCATAGGGAGAACCATTGTGATTGACGTATAGAACATTGCCATCTGAGGAGCAAGAGGCAAAGAAGGACAGATGGTCAATAGTGACAATATTCCTTTGGTGGGGAAAGGAAATCACGCAGAATAGGGAGGAGGCTACAACATGCATAGCATGGGTCTAGCTCCGGCAAAGTAGAAGATTATAATTGATATTGGAATCAACAAGAACTACCTCGTCTTGTATTGTCTTTACCTCTAAAGTAATGGAAAGGTTAGGTAAGACATCAAAGGGTCACGAATCGCGTTGATCGAAAGCTTCCAAAGTGTTCAGGGATTCGTTCAAAGCTGGAGAACCAATGGCCTTCCAGAATGCAATTGACATGATGCGGGTGGAAGCACCTTCATCGATGACAGTCCTGTGGATAGTCTTCTCATTGACGATTACCTAAATGAGAAAGGAAATCTGATGAGGTAGGCACGGAACATGGTTCTCTAGATCAAAACATATCAAATTGGAATTGGTGGGACAATACCCTCGATAGTTGAAAACAAATATTTTTGCTGTGATGTGAAGCTTTGGAGCACCTCGAGAGCTGACATACTTGACGACACTTGAGCCAAGTCCTCAACAATATTATAGTGCTGAGCAGCTCGAGCGTTGGGATTGTATGAGGATTTCCTTAGCACACCTCGACAGGGTGGCCAAATAGCAGAATCAGGGCTAGGGAAACTGATATGAAGAGGGCCAGAACTCATAGCAGAAGAAGAAAGGGTGGCTTCTTTCTCTTTCCTGGCTATCAGAGCAGGAGTTCAGTGATCTTTTGATCTAGTAGCCACATTAATAGGCATGCTCATCATGAACACTTGAGATCCTAAGGAAGCAAAGGATTGAGGTTGGTCTACCATTTGGTTCTACTGAGACTAAAATGGCTCTTTTAGGATAGCTTGGGTCCCTTTGAGAAAAATAATAACTTCAAATCGTTGAGGAAAATCCTTGGTGTAGTGATCCTCCTCACAAGTGAGGCAGTGATACTTAGGTTTCCATTGTGAAGACTCACCAACAAACAATTTAGGAGGACCCTGTTTTGGGGCATTGGCTTTACCCTTGCCTTTTCCTTTCTTCTTACCTTTCGAGGATTTTTCTGTTGCAGTAATTTACACAACGTGGACCTCTAAAGTTTTACCAGGACTAGGTGGATTTTGAGAAGAACTATTGGAAACAATGTTTGAGATCGAATTATATTTGGAAGAATATTTAACAGGATTTTGGGACACTAAACCAATGACTCCATCAACAGGGGTTGTAGCCTGTGACTTCGATGTCATGGGACAAATTATGGCCGTGAAGCATCCGGTAATAACTCATACAAAGTGCTAGAATGAGAGTAAACTAGATCTAAGTATTGGGCATGGGAAATGGCTTGTGCTTCGGTAACACACCCACCCATACCTATATTACAAGCAATCGGGGCCACTAATGACTTAGTGAACCATTTAGTGAGAAAATGATCAAAAATCTTTAATTTGATTAGGCAATGTCTACATCCCCATTCATGGATGTGATCAGAGATGTGTGTTGCAGTATCTTGCTTAAGCGATGTGAGCAAATAGGTGTCAGTTTCATAGTGAATCAGTAGTTGGAAATGCGTGAGGAAACCCATGGCTAAATAGTTAAATTCATGGTAAGTAATTCAAGGAAGCTTGATGTACCATTTGGTTGTAGCACCTGTGGGGGTTCATTGGAAAAGACAAAGATGAATGGAATCGTCAACATAAGAATTCGAAGATCACCAGAGGTGATATGTCATCACATGGGCTTGAGGATCTTCTTTTTCTTTCCCATCAAATTTTGGACAATTTCTCAGGATCTTGGGTGGAATTGGAGGCGAGTATGGTGAATGAAGAATTGGATCATCTATAAGGCAAGACACATATGGAAACTCTAGTGTGGCCAAGAAATAAAATTGAGTATTAAAAGGCATTGGAGGTCAGTAAGCAGGTCCAACCAGAGGAGCCCATCCCTGCTGGTAAGAATTTTGGCCCCATAGTGGGGGATTTTGGCCATATGGCATTTGATTCTGCCCCCATTGTGGGTTACCTTGACCATAGGGAGGACTTTGACCTTGAATGCCTTGGATTTGTCTATTCATAGGTTATTTATAAGCAACATACGGGTTAAGAGGTTATTGAGACTATTGACCTTGGGCATATGGGTATTGTACTTGTTGTCCCTGAACATACAGGTGGTGAACCTGATTCCCCTAAACAAGAGGATTTTGAACCTGGTCCCCTTGGGCATAAGGATTATACACTTGTTGCCCTTGGACATAGGGATTTTGTAGCTACTGCCCTTTACCAAAAGGATTCTATACCTATTGACCTAGGACATTAGGGTTTTGTACCTGTTGATATGTATATAAGGGTTTCTGCTGCCCGGGTTAGTTTTGTTGTTGCAAGGGTTGGCCTTGCGATTGCAAAACTTTTCACTAGGGCTACAGAGGTTGGCCTTGCCAGGACATGGATTGAGAGGTTAATGGAGTGTAGTGGCCAATCTAGGGTGCTATATTAGACTAGATTTATTATCAACCAGGGTAAGTAAACTTCGAGGCACGTGTCTAAAGTCTATAGACATAAAGGATTCCTAACTAAGTGTTTATTATGATAAGCTACAGTACTCCTTTATAGAAGGTTAAGATATGTTTCCTCTCACCTTAACACTCAGATCACGTAATTTATCTAACTTTCCTAAAGGTACAATGTATTGCTAGACTAAGATTTTAATCCTCTTACAAGGATGCTATGCACAAAAGCTCTGTCTAGTTAACATTTAAGCATTCATGAAAAATCAAAAGCACACTGAATTTTAAATGGATGAAAACATAGTCTATGGAGATGCTTTAAAATATAACGATGGGTCAAATATCTTACAAGATATGGCTCAATGATATAACGATAAAATCTTCAAGCTATCACCATAAATATCATTTGTGAGAATTTCTAATCAAATCGACAAAATCATAACCATGGAAATAACACTAAACACTATGCACACTATTCAAATTCAAAAACTGCTAAGGAAATGAAATTAAAAGTATACCAATCCACGCAAGGCCCATCCATGCTTCAATGACACACTGAAGTAAACTCAAGCAACGAGAGTATTAATGCATAAACACTATTAGATTAACACGGTCACTGTAATTGAGTTCTGAAGATTGCAATCACATACAAGAGTTCTGTTCTCAAACAATACACAGAGATAATAATCGTAACTGTTTTTGAAAAAAAATAATACACAGTCTTTATCTGCTTGTCCCTATTTGAATCGAATGTACATTCATTAAGCAGATTTTCTGCTTTTACAATGGAGTGATTTTTGGCCATTTCTAATCTAAACCGATTTCCAAAAACAAAACAAAACTAGTTTGGGAAACAATGGCTTTTTACTGCCTTTGTAACCAAAAGGCTGGGGTTTGACCAGCGTTGACTGCATAACCAGTAGCTTTTGATTTGTTGTAGAATCAATTTTTCACCATGCATGTACATTCCAGGTCTCGTTCCTATCCATTGATTTGGCTTGCCTATCATGCCACGTGTCAAATGATAAACCATTTACACGATGTTATGACTTCCTGTAACCTTTTTGTTGAAAATTCCTAATTTCTAACATAAAAATTCATAAATTAACTTTAATGTAAACTAACAACTATAATGCTAGTAATTAATCAATTTCGATGGATATAAGGGGTCTATGGAGGAAAAATATAGACAAATGATGGTGTTTCTAGAAGAAAAAGATGGTAATGGAATGGTACCAACATCTCCCCCAAGCTCAATGACTTACCATGTCCTCATGCTAATCCTGATGCGTTGCCTCTATAGTCTGTTCTTGCCTATACCTCTGCTGCTTTTAGCAATGCATCTATGTACTTCTTAGCTTGGGCATCTTTTTGAATGTGGAGCTCATGTTTCAAACTCTTGTATTTCTCCTTGACGACTTTCTTTTGAGTATACCATTTGGTTGCCCACTTGCAAATGTCAGTTTGTTCAACCTTGAGCTCTTTGATTTGCTCCTTAAGCTTCTCGTTCTTCTGCTGGGTTTTCTTACTCTGAGTTTTCAACATCTCGTTCTCCCTCTTGATGACTTTCTCCAGCATGTTAGCCTCCATCCGTTCTTCTTTTAACTTTTGAATTTGTTTTTCCAGCCTCCTTTGTTTCTTGATTGCAGGTGGTGACTCTTTTCCTTGCCTATTGTTGCTCTCAACCTCCATTTCGGCTTTTGGTCTAGGCTGTGAGTGAGCACTACTCTCGATGTCCATCGATGAATGTGCATTTGATTCTGGTTGATCTTCTTGTGGCTGGGTCTTTTGTGCTCTCCTGGATCTTCTTGTATATGTAGTGAAAATTTTATCTTGCTCCATTTTCTAGGCAACCTCTTGCCTCATCTTTCTCGTCCTCACACTACTTCTAGGTGGAGGGACATTGCTTGATTTGTGCACAGGGATCTCTTCATCAATGTCAAGCATAAATCCCGAGTGCTCTTGCTGTTCTTGCTCATCCTCTCCATCTTTGATTTTATTGGCAACCAGAAATTCCTTCCATGTGTTTCCCTTTTTCTGCACTTGAAATTCAATGAGAATTTTAATTAACCCAAAATGATACAAGCTTTTGTCCTCATTAACCTTTTGCTTTTGGATAGTTTTTGACATCTTGGTCAAGCCCTGCAAGAGGAAATATGGTAAACTAATGGTGCACTTCCCTTTTAAATGTAACAAGAGTTTGACGAGGTATAAATGGATTATGTTGTAACGACCCTCACATGTAACAAATTTTTGAATGATATACACCATTTCATCCCATGGATGCATCAACCATCTCCTAGGGACACCCTTCTTCCAGTTAACAGATGAAACCCTCGACCTGGACATGAATTGGGTCCATGATTTTTCCTTGAATTGTTTTGGTTTGAAGTATTTTTCTCCTTCTGGGCTGATCCCCAAGGATTGTGCTATGGTGTCTTCTGAGATCTTAAATGAGAAATTTCCTATCAATGCTTTCTCCCCATTAAATGTAAAGGAAAACTATTTAGTTACTTCCTCATTGCTCCCATTAAACTTCTCCAAGAAGGGTAGCCATTGTTTTTATCCTAAAATTGCAATACGGTCATCATGGTACTCAAAACTATTAAATGTGTTTGGCCCTACTCTATTAGTCATTTTGATAGAGAAACTCCTCCTCTAACCCTCTTCGTTTATGCTTAATAATTTAACAAGGATCTTTTGGTTTGTTACCTTTGTTTTTCGCTCCACACAACCGACCTGGTAGCGCCCTCTATTCTTTGAGATCAGCTTCTTCAATGGCGTAGGTAGCGACCGGATGACTATCCTTGAATTATGGCAGAGGTGGAAACTTTTGACCCCAATTATTTTGCTTTCCTTTCGTAGCACTTGTTGTTATCGGCCTTTGTTTCTGAAATCACAACACTTGAATTGCTAGTATGGAATGCCCTTTTTACAACTAAGAATGAAATGGAATTTTAACAACCGACTTGACCCAATTTACTGTAATAATAACAGAGTGTATTCATATTTCAATGGCAAAGGAGTAACTGTATTGGGTTGTATGAGTACCATCATGAGAACGCCGTAAGCATGTATGGAGTACTGGAGTATAATAACGGATAGTTGTTTGCATGAGTCAACTTGGTCAAACGATCATGTTATAACTTGGACGATTCAAAAACAATGAATGAAATCATGTAACATTTGGCTTTCCAATAGTTCACCACCTGTCCCTTGCTCATTAGTACTTGGCCAAATAGGGAGATGTTGGACCGATAGTAAGGTTTGATGGCCGATGAGGAATTAATAACAAGGCTGGGAGGGTGGTATAATAGAGGATTTAAAAATCGTAGGAGGAATATGGGGATAGGCTAGAGTGTTGGGAAATGATAGGAATTAGGAATATGACAAGGGCGATGGATATATAGGTGTTTTCAAAATTGATCATAAGCAGTCATAGTCATCACATTTAACACTAAAATAATCTAAGAATTTAAATGTTAAAAATAAAAATTACAACAATACATTACACTTTTATTGGTTGATCAAGGGTTGAGTTGGCATGCATAGGTAGGACTGGTCTTTCTTGTTCAAATATGACTAATCTTTGTTGTCCATAACAGGTCCCTCTGAGATGAATTTTGATACAACAGGTCCCTCTGAGATCTGGAGAATGTTTGTGTAGCTTCTTTGAAATCTGGAAAAGAACTATGTGTGTGCAGCTTCCTTGATCTTTGGTGTTTGATGGAGCCTCGGTGATAAGCAACCTTTGAATCTTTGTTGAAACTTTGTTGAAGCTTTATTGAAGTAGCTTGAGATAGCAGTCTATAACAGGTCCCTTTGATGTTTCTTGAACAGGTCCCTCTAATGTTGGTGCTGGTAACATGGTCTTCTGAACAGGTCCCACTGCATAGTGCTTACACAAGTCCCTCTAATTAGAACAAAGACAAAAACAACTACTCTATTGAAATACTGAAGTGTTGAAACAAACTCTTTGAGAATATACAATGAGGAGATAAACTCTTTGAGAATTTACAATGAGGAGATGAGATAAGAAAAACAAAAATGTTGATGCTTCTCCCCCACTAAAGCTTTGACTTGTCCTCAAGTCATTATTGAATCGATGAATCAACAGGAAACAAAAGAACAAGGAATTCTTACTGGCCAAAGAATTGGTTTTCAAGTAAGAATTCTGGGTTAGAGTGTGCCAGAGTCTGGTTTTCACATCTAAAGCATTATTATTATTTTTTTTAACTTTCTTCTTATTTTGTTTGTTTGTTTGTTTGTTTGTTTGTTTGCATGTTTTTTTTTTAATTTCTAAATTGAAATGAAATGAGCTAAGGTAGAGATACTACAACTAAAGGCTACAATGTCTCAACCTCCCTTTGCTAAGATATAGTTTGAAGAAAATCCTCCTTGGTGATGGGCTTATGATAGAGTTTCAATCTATGGCCATTGACAAGAAAGGGGTGACCTTCTCCATCAATGGTAATAAGCTTGACTGCCCTATTCTCATAAACTTGAACTATTTCATATGGGCCCATCCAATGTGTGGTAAATTTGGCTTTATGATCTCTGAATTTAGAGTCAAAGAGTAAATCCCAGTCTCCTTCTTTGAACTATTTCTTTTTGATATGTGCATCATGCCACTGCTTCCTTTGTTTTTGCATTAGGAGTGTTGTCTCCTCTACTTGCTGCCTCATTTCATCCAGCTGGTTCAACTGATGAATTATTTCTTGTTGTGCTTCATTAAGATCAATTCCCAAATCTGCAGCCATCTTAAAAGTATGTATTTGAAACTCAATAGGAAGCATTACCTCTTTCCCATACACCAATTGATATGGTGTAAATCATGTAGTATTCTTCCACGTGATTCTATAAGCCCAGAGTGCATCTTTGAGCTTCTCTTCCCAATTCTTTCT
>APFE030257212.1:1474-14891 GCA_000404065.3 Pinus taeda
CAAAGGAAAGTTTCAAACTCATTGGCTTGGGCCATATGAGATTGATGAAGTCTTTAGCAATGGGGCAGTTTGAGTGAAAACTATTGATGAATTTCATACTCCTCTTATTGTGAATGGCCATCACTTGAAAATCTACCAAAAGGCATTCTCAAAAGAAGAGTTTGTCAGGTTGTTTAAAGAAGATTCTGCAATCAGGTTGGTGGAGAAGGATTCTTCTCCTCCATCAGCCTAATCTTTGGTTTTTGAAAAAAAAAAAAAATGTATGAGCTTGAAAACCAATCTCTGATTGGCAGTCTCATGCAGAAAACCTGAGGTGAAAATCAGGGTCACCTCATGTTTTCCAAAAGAAAAAATTCTCTTTCTCTCCTTATTCCATCTCATTTTCATCATTACCACCATTTCATTCATTTTCACTCCACTTCATTTTTTCCATCCATCCATCCGTTCACTACATTCCATTCCATCAATAAAGTCATTTTTAGATAGCTAAAGTTGTTTTTGTGCAGCCGGAGGTTACCACTGCAGTTTCCGCAGCTGTTTGGCAATTCTGCATCCATTCAGCCATTCTGCAGCCCTCTGCACCTGCATAAGAAAAACACAGTCTGTTTTAAAAAATTTTTACAGTTCAGAAGTCATCAACAATAAATGGGAAAGAGTCATGCAACAACAATAAAACAATGAAGGGTTAGTGGAAAAATGATTGAAGGCAATCCAAGCGCGGATCTGAGGTATGATCTAAATCCTAAACTTATGGTTATCTCATTTTGCAAAGTTTTCTAGGTTATGTTTCTTGCCACTAAATGTAATGATTACCAGTTTTCCCTATCATGCGACCATACATCCACGTATTTCCCCAATCTATCAGTCCTTGATTACCACGATTTTGAAATTCACTTGCGGCTGCTTCTTTCATTAAGGCTTTCGTACCCAAGTGACGTAGCCTACTGTACTACGTCTCTCTATGACATAATCCCGCAGCCAAGTGTAAATCTACGCCCGAAACTTAAAGACCTAGCCGTTACTACTCATCATTTCATAACCCTTCTACCCTCCTACGCTCATACCATTCCATTCACGCTGTTTCATTTCCACGTTGTTTCATTCCATTCATGCTGTGCTCACTACGCTGCCACCATTAACCATACTCTGTTTTATTCCTCTCTGCTAATTTTGATCACCAGTGAAAGTCTTTACGGCTGTATTAAGAGTCAAGAGCCGTAATCCTCTGTGTTAAGCCGTAAATGCCATTGTGTCAAGGGTAATTTTACTGTGTTAAGCTATTGCTGAAGCGTGTAACCTCCTTTTCCACAAGGTTCTAGAACAGAGCCGTGATTACTTGTGTTAAGGCGCACTATTGAAGGCCGTGTTTTAGACAGAGCCGTTAGAAGCCAATGGGGAACTCTTAGGGCAGAAGCCAGAGGGTTTCAAATTTCTTGAGGGATTATCCTCAGGTTAAAAGAAAAGCGTTGCAAAAAGCAAACTGGCTACAATGCACCCAGAAGTTCAGAGGTTTTACACAGAGGTTACGAAGGCCTTTGCCGGTCTTTTTAGAGACAAAGACAATCAAGTGGAGGTAGGGGATCTATAAGTTTGCATTCACTGAGGAGCAGCATAGCACAAGCCACGTCCTCCCACAGACTGGAGAAAGATGGTTTAAAAACCGGTCTGTACAAGGTCAACAGTGGAAGCAAATCTTAAAGAACCCAGGTATGGATACCAGCATCTTTACAAAAGGGATTCCTGTTACTTATGTTAAGGAAGAATGGACAACTTTACTTTTATTAGTGCAAAAATTATTGACTTGTGAGGGAAGGTTTGGAGTTTTATATGTTTACCATGCAAAAGTCATGACGCATTTCTTAGGAGAAGATATTAACCTTCCATATTTTCTACTCTCAAGTCTTAGAAAAATGTGTTCAATTGTCCAAAGGAACACAAGTAACATTGAATCACATCTGTATCATCATGGTCTTGTTAAGATGTTAGTTGAGGAACAAATGAAAGAAAACAGAGATACCTGGGAGAGATTTCTTGTGAGAAACCATTTTGAAGAAGCAGGAGAAATTTCTGTGCCTAGAAAGAGTAGAAGAAAAAGAAAAGAGGCTACCCCTGAAACTGTTGTTCAAGAGGAAATTGTCCAAGAACAGATTGAATAAGAAACTGATGTACATCATTCTGAACAAGAAATTGACCCTGAGTCTACTGTAGACATTGACCAAGCAGCCCAAGGAATCATAACAGAAACCCTGCAAGAAATACTACAAGAGGCTGTTCAAAAGAGAAAGGAGAGTAGGAAGAAACAAAAGAAAGGTAAAGAAGAAGCTATAACTCAGGAAACCTACCTCACTCCTAAAAATTCCAGTGAAGAGGACACATAGCCATTGGCACATAGGTTGGCCCAACTTCATGAAACTGCCCTTTCCAAGAAGATGCAAAAACAAAAGCAGAAGCAACCAAAAGAAAAATAGAGCATCACCACCGTGACGAGGAGCAGCAGGTTACAAGGCAAAATGAGGGCCACAAAGAACAAAGGGTCATCCTTTATTGACTTGGGCACACCTGAGAAGGTTGTTACAAGACTTGACTTTGAGAAAAGCCCTTCACATGAGGAGCAGGTTGAGACTAGTCCTCCACGTGAGGAAAGTCCTTTTGAACATAAATTGAGTCTGAGCATGAACTTGAAATTGAGCATGAATCTGAATCTGAGCATGAACCTAGTCCAAAGAGGTCACCAGAGATTGACCCAGATCAGCAGAGATTATATAACTATTTAGAAACATTAGAACAAGCTGCTGGTGGTCCAAGCACTGTTCTACCTCTTGACAACAGGTTCAATCAATGAAGCAAGAAATATTTGAGCTGGAGGTACTGAATCGCCACATCAAGCAGGAAAATGAAAAACTGAAGGAAAGGAGCAATGTGGACAAGATGTTTCACGATAATACAATCTTCATATGGGTCTTTGCAAAAAGAAAAACAAAAAGTTAAGAATGCAGGAGGTAAACAAAGAATTTGATTAATCGGCTAAGATTCAAGATGCCTTGATGAAAAGCCAAGAATTGATATTTCTACACGGAGGAAGAGGAGAGATTAGATGTCTGCAGAGGCATCCACAACAGGTTGATTAAGCAGTGTTTTTGCATGAGGACATGCAATGCCCTCGTAGTGGGGGTATGTAGAGCCTCTAACTTACACCTCATCATCCACTATTACCTACTGTTTTTCATCACTTACCTCTATCTTTTGCCTCATTTTCAATGTAAAACCACCCAGATCATTACATTATATGTCATTAAGCATGATCAAGTGAGCTTTGCTAATGTGTGACTGTTTTGTTTAGATTTTGACATATTTACAGGCATTTCGCAGCCATCTGCTGATTCCGCAGCCATCTGATGATCCCGCAGCCTTTTTGTTAATCTCAAAGTTCCACGTGTCATTTTTCCAAATGAGCCACATGGGCACTTAGGAATCAAGGTGCTCGAGGTTCCTGTGCTATTTGTTCAGCCATCCACGTCATCTATACCTCTGGTCAACAAGGGTCAAGTTACGGTCAACAAAGGCAGCTTAACGGTGATGCGTAAGATGTTGGGTCACGTCAGTTCAAACGGTGACTTGTCCGTGTTACGCGAGTTGTGGGGGACATAATCCAACTCTGGATTCAATGCCCATAACGACCAGAACCTCCATCTCATCCACGCAGGCTTATGACGTGTTATTGAACCTTAATTACGCATGACAGTTAGTTTATTTTTTAGTTTTAGCTGTACGCATTAGGATATCTTTCAGATGCCTATAAAAACTTGCGTCTGCGTACGCTTATGTTACTTTTAGTTGCTGTGTTTTATGAACTTGTTATAATTTTAGTGCATTCCCAGACTCTGTTTTAATAGTGTTGTTCTAGCACTCTTGACTGTAATTTTCTGCACATGGAGTAATAGAAGCAGTGTTGTTCTGAAGTTTTCAATACCTTGAGTCTTCTTTGGGTTATATGAATGGAGGGCCCCTGTTCATGTTAGCCTTGTATAGTATTTTATGTTCACCATTTCCTTATTTCCATTCAGCATTTCCTTTTCTTGACACATGTACAACGTAATTTACTTTCATGTTATTTCATTTCCAGCCTTTATTTTAAGCTGATCAGCATTGTTCTTTTGCAGGTTTTTAACCCGGGATTGTCTGTGTGTTTATGTATTTGCTTTATATCTAGTGGTAGTTTCAGTTGACAGATTCAAAGTTGCTGCCTTTACTTTATTTTCATAGCTGATTTTTAGTTTTATTTCTCAAATCTGTCTGCTAACATATGAATGGTCTCTTTATTATAAATTGTCTATCTTTTAGAGATCAGAATACTAATAACTTACAGCTGACTTTGGGTACTTTTTAAGACTAATCTTTAACTACTTTCTAATCGTGCTTTACACAGTACTATGTGTTAGAGGCAGAGAGTTAGAAAGAGCAAAACATTATAACTAGTCTTTAAAGTAGATTTTTCTCATTTTTTATCATTTCTTAGACTTATCTTTAGCTAATTCCTAATCGTGTCTTACACAATACTATGTGCTAGAGGCAGAGAGTTAGGAAGAGATAAACATTATCATTGGTCTTTTAAGTGATTTTCTTATTTGCAGCAGCATGAATGGTGTCTAATGCCATTAGAAAGTGGTTCTTTGCTTTCAGTTCATTTTAATTCATTTATTTCCTTCAAGTTTTTCCTTTTCAGCAAGTAGTTAGAAACCACTAGTCACACACCTTCACTCATCTAGAATTCACCTTACACACACCATCACTCATCTGTCTATAAATACATCACTCCATCTTAGGAAGATAAATTAACCACAAACAACACCCCAAACGACAAAAAGCTTTAAGAGGTTGCTTAAGTACATATAGTACACCTTCACTTCATCAGCTTACGAGCCCCGGGTTGACAATTAATGACATCAATTTAGGAACACTAAATTGACTAAACAATTACCTTTCAGATTCTTCATATGTTTCATGTGTTGAAATGTTCTTACAAGAAGAGATCTTCTCATCTACTTGTTCGGAGTTTTTTGAAGCCCATGAACATACTCTTTCTGAAGCACATGATGAAGGCAGATCAGAATTTGAAATAAAGGACACCTTGATATTTCAGTAGGAGGTGGCAACGTCAAATCTTCATGTTTTCCAGGATCCAATGGCAGATTTGTTATAGTCAGCAGTGAAAGTAATTATTGTTGGGTTCAGTGATGAAAGAGATCATGGTCAGCTATGTTTTTGGATGCCCAGTGATAGGTTTGTATTGTTGACCAGAAGATCTAATCAGGTGAATCAGTCAAGAAGCCATCTGCTTGATTGGTTACATTGGCATTATGATATAGTTTGATGGTATGTTGTCTTGTAACCTAGGCGGTTATGTGCTGCCATCAAGTTTTAAGTTTTAAGTTTAGGTCTTAAGTTAATTTGTTAGAATCAATTTTTTTCCATCATTTCAATTTGTCATCGAGTCGGTTTGAGTCAAGTTTCAATTAAGTTTCAGTCAGTTGTTAAAGTCAATAAAGTTGTCCCGGTTTGGGTCACATATGCAAATAATGACTCCATTGCCCAATGGGTGGAGGCACTGTCTGCTCTCCCAAAGTTCTGCGGTTCTTGGCACCTCCAAGGAGCTACCATCCCCATTGGAGCCAATGTTAGTGTCAGTCTTTCCAGCCTTCCTCCAGTGATCAAATATGCTCTTACAAAGCGGTTTCAGAGTGTTAAGGTCAAATTTTGTCATTTCAAAAAGTTTACAAGCAAAATTTGGTCACTAGGCATTAGGTCTAGGGTTTGCTTTAACTCCTTATAAAGTTGCCCAAATGCCAATATATGTCACTATTCAGCTGAGTCTATCATCATTCATATGGTTGTCATTATCATGTCAGTGTCTAATGAGTCATTTTACACCTTGTTCATGCTTCAGCCGTGCCTTGGCAAGCTCATTTCCCTCTCTTAGGGTTTTGAAAACTAATTTCTCGTGAATGGTCAAATCAATGGAAAAAATTGTTTCCTGATGTTCATACACCTTCCCCTATCCTTAATGTACCTTATCAAGCACTTCCCAACGCTTAGATCCCCCAAAATCCTCATTTTTGCACAAACCCTAGTTTCTTGGTACAACGTGGCAATTTTCTAGGTTGGGCCTGTGTTTTGCCCTTTTGGACCCCTTCCCCTCAATCAATCTCTGAGATTCCACTTTCCCCTACTTCCTAACATCCCTCCCTACTCCCAAAATTTTTCTCAAGAATTTCGAAGCCCCTTATCCCCTTCATTTCGCTTCATTTCGACCAAAACCCTTGTTCCACACATCGGGATAAGTTTCACTAAAATGATGTTTTTGAGCAATAAAAGATGTGTTTTTCAAAACTGAGATAGGTTTTTGTCTAAAACATGCCAAGTAATAAACACCTCATTCACTTTTTGCACAGGTGTCATGTTTTTAAAGAAATGTCAAAAATACCGGCGAGAACGAAGGTGCTCCAAGGACGGTTGTCCAAAGCATAAAAACGAAGGAAAACGCCCGATCCACTCCAAATTTTGGCCAAAGCCTCTTTGAATGAGCATGGTACTTGATTGGGGACTCCCATCCTAAATTTCAAGAAATTTGGAGAAAATTTTGTCATTTGTGAATTTTTTGTGCCAAATACAGGTTTTTGCTCATTAACGGGTTTCACCCCCGGTGAGACCCTTTGTCCCGGCAACTCCATTTGACAAAAACTCAGCATTTCCAGATTTTTCATGCAAAGTTACATATTCTCATGGATGGACTTGAGATTTTGTGAAGTTTTGGGCCTCCAGAAAGTCAAAAAACATGCAAAATTTGACTTTCTGCCACTTTTCTAAGTTGCAGAAGAAATCTTGGGAGAATTGAGTTTTGACTAGGAAAATGACCTCCAAATTCAAAAATTCCGGTTGGGTTGGAAAGTAGACTCGTAGAAATTTCCAACGAGCTATCCTGCACCCAATTCTGATACCGGGAAGGCCTCCAAACAGAGCTCCAAAGTGCGCAACCCGTTGAGAAAAGGGTCGCGACCCGTTGAGGAAATGTTTCCAGATTTGACCAGTTCAGCCCAGAAATTCCAGTTTTGACCTTTTTCGACTTTATGAGGTTAATGATGATCTTAATGGATGTAATTGTGACACTTTTTGGATACTTTTACTCTTGTTTAACTCTTCTAGAAGAATTTCTCATGTAAAGGGTAAAAATTGAATGTATGAACTGATTTCCAAGTTTATAGAGGCAAGTTGTTTTGACTACCTATTTTGTAGTGCTTAGTTTAGAAGTTGTTCAAACTGCTCCTAGAAGTATGAGCTCGACCCCTAGAGGCAAGGGAAGAGGTTGGCTTGCCTATATTATGTATTTTCTTAGTCATTTTGAGGGGTTGGAAGGTTGGACTCTTGAGAGAGAGTAGTAGCTCATTGTATTATCTCTTGTATCTCTGCAATTTTTGGCAAGGAAGACCAGGGTTTTGCAATCATCTTTGGGATTCTTGTGGACTCATGTGTTGATGGTGTGTTTCTTCAGTCATTGTAAGCTTTTTTATGTGTTTCAGTTTCCTTCTATACTTCTGCATATTAAACAAATGAAGTGATAAAGTAAGAATTCATGCTTGTCATGCTCTGCTTTTAAGTTTGTTTAATTTTGATGTTTTCTACTGTTTAAAGAGAATTCAAATTCATAGTTTTCTCTCTTTATCCTTCTCTCTTTCATTCCTGACCATTCACTTAAGTCAAAGACATCAGCACGGCCTCCTACCTCGCCCCAAAGACTCCCCTGCAGAAATTGTGTCCCATCCCCGCAGCCAAATTTTCCCTCTCCTCAACTTGCCACCAAAAACCCAAAAACCCCAAAATCAAATTATTTTATCAGTTTACTAGCCTAATATCAGTGTTACTTAGTTGGTCATCTCCCTAATTGAAAATTTTCCAAGAGAGACCAGAGAGAGCCTTCTCCTGCCCCGTAGGGCTAGCTACGAGGCTGAATGGTTTGATGTAGCTTTGATATTTTCCTTTCTCAACCTGAGGTGAAATGTCAAACGCTAACAGGAGGGATTAGGGAAGGTGGTTGGTGGATGGAATGAGGCAAGGGAGTGCCTAGGACCACTTCATAGCTCAAAACCAAGGTTGGGAGATGGTTGGATTTGCTCAACAAGCTTGGAGAACATTCCTTGTGAAATGATGAAATTGGTGAGGGTTTTAGTGAAAGAAAAGAATGATCATGGATGGATGAAGTTGGAACGAGGTTTCTGAATATGAAATCTCTATGTACTTCTGAAACACCTGCACTTCATCAAACATTGACTTTTACCCAAAAATCATGTAAATAAGAAGAATTTCATTTATCTAAGGAAAACAGAGTTTCATGAGCTAGCTGCCTACTTTGTGGATGGGGAGAACTTGAAAAATAAGATGGAACATTGATGAGATCTAATGTAATACTAAAAGTAGAAGAAATGATAACTAAATCCTACTCTTTCAAACTGATCAAATGCTGGCCTAAGTACAAAAAACCCTAAATTCCATGAGAAACTAGAATTTTGTCTTTTTGGGGCTGCATAAGAGTTCTTTCCTCAAACCATGATCCCTGAAGGAAAGAGTGAGGCCAAAACCAACTATTAAAATCTTTTTTATGTTCCTTTATCTCTTCTAAACTAGTGATGAAGTATAGCACAAATGGAAGCAAACTAATAAGCAAACTAATCAAATCTACACTACTTGTAGTGAAATAATTCTAAAGACAATTCAACCATTAATCTGTGAATTCAATCTAAGCATACAAATACAAGAAGAGGAACCTTTGCTACTAGGTTTGGGCCCTAACCCAAGAGCTTCATCCCTCTGAGTTAACTCAGTGCTGGATCAAGGAATTGCTCATTCTCATTATCAAAGCAGAAAATTACATAACAATGTCTTCCACAAGTCTTGAACTCGAAATTGACTAGTGTTGTTACAAAAAAAATTTGAATCCTAATGAGGCTCTATGCCTCTTTATTTATACAACTGAAGTCCCCAATGACTTCCTTAAATATAGGGAGGTTCAAATCCCAAACTCGAGATAAACTAGCTCTTTAACTGTCACTTGCTTGGCTTCCATTTGATCTTCATGACTTGGTTGCTTGTACTCCGAGCTAGTGTGCTTGATAGAGGAATATTCGAATGAGAGAGGAGTAAATGAGGAGGATCTACCTCCTACAATCTCTCCTCCTTGTCTCGTTCAAGTTTCAGCCCTTAATTAGCCAAAATTCTATAATTTTCTCTCACAAAGTTGTAATCAATGCACATTAGTCCACTAGGCATAATATCTCATTTTGATTGATCTCATTAAACAAAATATAATCAAAATATGTAATAAATTGTGAGAAGAATTGATTTGACTAATCTAGGAGGTGGATTAAGGTCCATATATTTACCTAATGATGAGGATGATCCTAACACACAATGAAATGACTGGGATGTGCATGTACCTGTAGTACTATGGGCCTATAGGACAACTTGTAAGAAGCTTACATGGAAAATTCCATTCAGATTGGTCTATGGAATTAAAGCGATGATGCCTATGGAGTACATTGTATCTAGTCTATGCATAGCAACTTTGATAGACATGGAGGATCGTGAGGCCTTGGAGGAATGGATCCTGTAGCTAATGGAGTTAGAGGAGGATTGATTTCTAGCGGGATTCCACCAACAAATATAGAGGGAATGGGAAAAAGCATGGCATGATTGCCATATCAAGCTTCGCACTTTCAAGATAAATGATCTTGTGTTTTTATGCGATAGCAAGTTCACAAAATTTCCAAGTAAATTCCATAAGCAATATTGGTTAGGACCATATATTTTCAAGGAAATTACAGAGGGTGGTGCAGTTCAGCTCGCGAAGCTAAATGGTGAACCTTTTCTAGGGAAAGTAAGGGGGAGCTGGCTGAAGCTGTATATGGGGGATCTTGCCTCTATGTAATGACTATATGAATGCAAGATAGTCCTAGTGCTCTAGGCAGTTGAAAGGGAGCGCGGGACTATAAACTAAATTGCCCAACTGGGAGGACATGGTAGCAAACAGGTTGCGTGAATATTGATGAGGGTGCGCTAGATGAAGATGCGCTCGTTGCACCATGGAGGTGGGTATCGTGCAACCTAGCCTAAAAATAGCCAATGGAATAATTGTAGTTGATTGGACTAAGAATCTCATTAGGATGAGCGGGTAGGTGACAATTAAGGTAAAAATATTTGAAAATCTACCGCCAAAGGTACATTTATGATGAATTTATGGAGGGAACGGTCGGATTTGAATCTAAAAATCACTATAAGTATGTCCTGTTGGTCTGCAAATAAAAAAATTGTTTCCTAAGAATTTCTTGCATGCACCGAGAAGATTGGGAGGTTTTGTTCAAGCACCTAGGGCTAGCTCATTATTCTAATACAGTCCATTGAGTTTCTTTGGAGAGGATATTTGAGGCTATGAGTTCTGAGGCTGCGACGTCTGAGGCCCCAACTCTAGAAGTTGCAAGCATAGAAGCTACACCAGCAGTACTGCGGCGCCAAGGTCACCTAAACCAAAGCAGTCTGCTTCTAAGTCAAAGAAAAATAAGTCGGTCGTCGAACCAGTGCGCCACTTGCATAGAAAGCATCTACAGGAGGTGTGACAGAAGGGAAAAATGGATAAGCAAAAGAAACCTTTTGTTCCCCTAGAACTAGATGAAGAGGAGCTCTGCCAAGGATTGAGGGGTTAGATGTTGAGGATGCTAAACCAATCACTATGCTTCCAGCATATGTGCCTCCACGAAGAGGATAGAAGAAGGTGACCAAAGACCCTGATTCCAACGAATTTTCAATTGCTATGCCACTACTCCCAGTTTAAGTTCCATTTGAGGGTACACTCTTAGTGTGCATACCAGAGTTGAAGATGGAAGACTGGGACCTCGCCAACTAGGCGAAATTCCCATATTTAGCTAAAAATCAGTATATGTCTTGTATATACTATGAAGATACAAGGGTCACAAATTTGGAATGAACGAAATGGGTTAGAGGAGTTCAGCTGGTGGGACTATTACACATGCTATTCGTACCCCATTTTCACTGCTCCAACATCAACACAACATGTGTGCGCCAGTTTCTAGCATTAGTGCATGATGGGTGTTTATGGCTAGGTGAGCCTATCCCCATCATGGATATGTTAATTCATCATATTACTAAGCTTCCCTATAAAGGAGAAGACCTGGCAAAAGAGTTTGCGGGAAAAACCAAGGAAAAAAACTCGCAGACCACATCAAGACCGAGTTCGGGATTGTAAAGGGAAAGTGCGGATATTCTATCCACTCCATAAAAGACTAGGTGGTACATTTTACACCGCAAATCCTAGAAGGAAAGATAATGCAAAAGTTTCATGTAGATGAAGTGCTCATGCCAGTCATTTCCTTAGTAGCGCAGTGTGCGAACAGGGTCCAGTACAATTGGGCCCAGTATCTCTGTAGAGAATGTTTGGCAAACTATCACGAAGTGCAAGAGAAAAGCCAGTCATTCCACTATGATTGGCTCTTATTTATAATCGTTTCGGTGGCATGGAGGCTTCCGGAGGACAATTAGTTCCCTTCACTGAATGAGACCCTCCCAGAGGCAGCGAAGTTCACTTCAGTGTGGCAGACAAAAGTTGCGGAACAGAGTACGAAATCCAAGGTTTTTTGGGTATTCATGGAGATGGACATCTACATGGCTACAAACCAGAGGCCAAGATTATCTCCCACCTTATTCAAATAGTGAAGGGCCTTCACAGACTTTAAGGCAAACTTTCACAATGTCTAGTTCCATGCATGGAGAGACCCTCAAGAGGTATGTCACAAGCTACCTTACTTAGTGGTCGACATAGATGTACCGGAGGTTGTGGGTGGATGGACAACAAAGTGGCACAAGCCTACCCAGTTGGATTTCGGGACAAGAAGAGTAGGAGAAAGCGCCTCTGTGCAAACTTCTGTTGCTCACGTGGGAGAAGGTTGCCCAACAAAAGAAAAAAGTTGTTGAAAAGGCCGACAACATGCACTGAAACAAAGCATGTAGACAAGGAATGTACATAAAAGGAGAAATCATTGGCTTCCCCACATACCACAAAGCAGGAGCTATCTGCACAGGGCGGCGATGGGGGTGAGGAGGTGTCGACCCCCTTTATATTCTAGAAGTGCACCAAAGAGACAACAACAGGTCCGCGAAAGAAGCAGAAATCAGATAAAAAATTGCAGGTGGACCCTCTTGTGTTAACTGAGGGCGATTTAGATGAGATTGGCGACAAGGTTAGAGATACCGCATCAGAGCTATGGTCACACTTTGAGAAGCAATATATGTAGACATTGGGGAGTGTCCAGAACGTTCTACATGAGCTATAGATCCAAGCCAGTAGGATCCAGTTGAGCGTTAGGCAAGCGAGCACAGTGCAATCAAGCCTGACTCAAGCGAGCGTGTTGGGTCCCTATAATACTAGTGATTACCCCATTAATATTGTAGTTATACCCCTTATTTATATTGTTGTGCCCCTATTACCCCCCATATTGTTATTTCTGTGCCCCTTAGAATCCCTCTATTGTTATTTTTGTGGCTTTATATTATTATTGTTAGGTCGGCTGGATTATATTGTGACTCCTTAGACTCCTATATATAGAGAGGAGGTTTTGTCATTTGTATCATCGAAGAATTGTTCATTTATGTAATGTAAAGGAGGTTTCCCCCTCGAAGAGGCTGAATTCTTAAGGCGTGGATCTCTCTTTTCTATCTTTCTGTGAGCTGGTTTTCATAACATTTGGTATCAGAGCTTTGGATTCTAGGGTTTCGCTGCTCCAAACAATGTCATCGTGGCATTTTCGCTATAACTTTTTTTCTGTGACGTTTCAGAAGTCGCAAAAAAAACCCATTTGAGGAGAATTGGCGCTGAACTTTGGGTCTGAATTTCAGAAGCTTTTCGCGCGATATCTTCCGAGATATGAATCTGAGGAAGTTGGCCTTTTTGCAGACTCCTGAATTACACTCAAAACAGGTGACCTGGGGAAAATCGTCATAACTTTCTTTCTGAGCATCAGATTGAAATTTCGTAAGAAGGTACAGAAAGAGGACAGACTGTAGTTTTCAATTTATATATGTTTCAAAGTCAAAGGTTGAAACAGTGACACGTGGCACTTCATACAAGTTCGCTCTACTGAACTAGTCTATAATCAAGTCACTGCGGGAGATTGTGCATAACTATTTCTTGGAGAATCCAATTTGGATCAGACTAGTGGCATTGGAAAGAGGACATAGAAGGCTACTACAGGTCACAAGTTCAGAATTGGATGATTTGAAATTGCAGAGAGACATCAGATACAATATCAGGCTTCTACAAAGAAAAAAAAAGGTGTGTAGTTTTTTTTTTTTTTTTTTT